>CAJNJA010009788.1:529-14584 GCA_905231915.1 Symbiodinium necroappetens | reverse complement strand
TTGTTCGAAATTCACGCAACATCTTGATTGGTTTATTGCTGTTTGGGGTCTTCGCTGGTGTAATTTAAAACGACCTAAATTCCAAAAACGTCAAAGAACCCTTCAGTTGCCAGGTGCTCGTCTTCCAAGACTTCGCCAGCCTGTGTATGGCGCTCGTGCAGGGTATCTTTGACAATGAGATGAGATGCGTGTCGCTCTCCAACCAGGCACATGCAGCATAGAACTTTACATTTTCACCCCGTCTTGGTAGATTGCAAAGGCCAGTCATCACCATCACCATCACTCTCACAGTGCCACGGCCATTTCGGACAAGGCCAGCTTTCGTTGGCGGAAACTCGTGCGCGGGACCGCGGGGCTAAACCCATTCCTCCCCTCGATTCAGGAGAGAGCTGGCCCGCAAAATGGGCAGAGTCCTAGCCACAAGGATGCTGTGGCGCTTCCGATTCCACAGAACGTCGATGATGGCGAGCAAGGACATGCGATCGCCTTTCACTTGAAAGCTCATTGCCAGATCGTCTTGCTCGAAGTGGCAACTGCGTTCAGGAGACGCATTGAATACGAATGTCCTCCTTGCCTCGAATGCTGACAAGCGCAGGGCTAACACACTGTCACAGGCAAGCTGCACGTATGTTCGTGCAGGCATCTCAAGTGCAACACTCGCGGTCATGACACGACAGGACGCTCGAGCAGCCGTTGTTGCTGAGATCATTCCGCCCATCACCATCAAAGCCCTGGTGCATTTGTTCCTCTATGCCCTGCACCAGGCCGTTCACGAGTGGATGTGGTGACGACGATGGTAATGTTGAGCGGTGACACGCTCACCACTGCTGCTGCTGCTGCTGTTGTTGTTGCTGTTGCTGTTGCTGTTGTTGCTGTTGCTGTTGCTGTTGTTGTTGTTGTTGTTGCTGCTGTTGACACTGTCGTGATTCATCATGGTGATGATGATGACTCTTGATGATGGTGATGATGATGATGATGTCGATGTAAGCCTGGCAGTGGTGGTGGTGGTGGTGGTGGTGGTGGTGGAGGTGACCGTATTGGTGAGTGATAGCTCGCTGTATCTCGAACCCAGACAACGGAGCACTTGCTGCGAGGAAGCTATAGCGTTCAGAAGTGCCACAAGAGACACAGAGGCGCGTATTTCTGTGTGCATTTAGTCCAGTGCACTGCACGCAAAAGTGTACACTGTTACGTTGAAGCTTTCCAACTGATTCTGGCTTGATGGGGGAGTGTCAGGGCGGCCACATCATTGCTGGGAGGTTCTTGTTCGTGGGGATGGGAAGCTCAGGCCTGATTCAAGGTGTAGGGTCTGTCAGGGTGGTAGAACAACCAGCTGAGCAGTCTTCTTTTCCTTGGAGAACTTGATTGAACACCTTGAAGATGGCCTGTCCTTTGCGGATTAGTGCTTTGTGCAGATTCCTGTTCGGGTCATCTCGGGAATCATCAACCAGTGCGTCACGGCGCTGGCTGCATTGATGAAGCTCGGCTTAAGTTGTGAACTTCATCGACTAGATTTGATTCATGTTGGTTCGCAATCTCTGCAGTTCACGTCGGCAGGGCTTTTGAAACACAAAGGACTGCTCTACCTAGCCTTTGATCTTTAGGTATTCCGGCTTGCCATCTCGGGCTGAGGACGCTGACCGGCAAATCCAACTCCGAAGTCGGCCCAACGGAGGCCTGCACGAGTCGCTGTGTCGTTTCCAGTTGTGGCCGTTAAGTTGGGGGCTTTGGATCGCAGAACTCGGAAGCTCCGAGATTGTGACGACACAAAAATTTGCAGCATGCGCTGGTTGCATATGTGCAGCTTCGCAGCTGTCGAGTCACGATGATCCCAACGAATCGGCACAGAGGAGTGTGGAGAACCGGCTGGTCCACAGGGTGCCGCAACACGCGCACATGGTTTTGCATTTTAGTAGATGTCACAACGATGAGTCAACGATGGGCATCCCCCAGTGAACGGTCCGACTTGTTTTGGCGACCTTGGACATCAGGCTTTAGCCCGGAAGAGAGCTGTCGGGGTCCATCCGAGTGCTTCTTGCCTTGACGTTTCTCTTGTTTACGGATCGCAGGCAGATCTTTAGAGTAGAGACTTGACTAAGATGTACACGGAAGTCATGAAAACTCGAAGCGCACCTGCTTGATGTCCGTGGGAAGGGGGGTGGGACTACATGTCCCCGGGCTCGTCAGGATGCCGCCTCCGGATCCTGCGACTACGACGTTTGTGAAGCGATCTCACAAGCCATGACAGAGGGAGCTCAACTGGTTCCCCGAGCCCGCGTTGCGCAGCTGCAGGCCTGAAACAGTTGGGAACCCCTGCCGTTAGAAATACGCCGCGTGACTTGTCAGGCCGAGAGAGGTGCCGATTGCCTTCGAGCCCATGTGCAGAAGATGATGGAGGTCACTGCTGGCACATTACACATTGAGCGATGTCTCGCTTCAGTGCAGGAGGGGAGCTTCGAATTCTCTTCGCATCGTGGCCCGAAGTTGAACCTGAGCACTGAGCGGGTCACCACCGTCGGATTTGTGTGGACGCGGCTAGGAGGAGACATCCAGGCCTGTCCCAGTTCGTGCTTATATGCTGCCCACGAACAGCTGTTCTTGAATGATCGCCATCGGTTCGTACTGCATCAGGACACGCGGTGCTTGCTCGTCACTACTACTCGGTTCCGCATGATCCTGCTAAGAGCGCCGGACAGAGCATCAGCAATGCCGCAACCTGCTGATCTTCATGTGCTGTCTGAGCCGCGCAACATGCAAGACTTGAAGCGCGTGATTTTCGACTTGAGGACACTGAGCCTGCTCGGTGCTTGAGCATGAGTGTCAAAGGCCGCCAAGATCGTGTCCTAATGCCCTCAGAGCATCTGTGTGAGGATGCGCCAGATCCTATGCTTGGTCTGGGATGGAGACGAAGGATTGAAATTCCAGCGTTTGGTATTCGAGAGTTCGGGACGTCGGCGTTCCTTCCAAGAGGCCTGGGAGTAAGCCAGTAGGCTGTGACCGGTAGACAGAAGACGAAGTCGATCCCGCCTGCAAGTGCAAATTTCGGTGCTTTAGGTTTTGCGCAAAGTGCCGCGTAAGCAAAAAGATACCGGTGAAGAGGATGGAAAGAGCCTAGGCAGCAGTTTTGCTTCGATCTGTCACTCCGGACCTCGCGCAGACATGACGGAAGGCTTGCTAGTGACTTTTCGCCAGCAATACTTTCCCAAGTTGTCATGTATCTCAATGTCGAGCCAAGGAAGGAGACGGCATCCATCCGGATGCGTGCACGGGGAATTCTGGAGTCGGCAGTGAAGTCTACTTCGCTGGAGTCCCTCCGCGAGACCTGTCAAGTCCGCAGGGGTGGCATTCCGCTGGTGTCGCAGCTGCACCGATGATGTAATCTGTGAGTCTGTGAGCCTGCACGAGCCGTCGGGATGGGATGCAAGTCCCCCCTCCTTCAGATGTGCTTAAATAGCACTCAGACATCTCGGGGGGGACCCTCAGATCGAGCTTTGTCGCGCCGCAGAGCAAACCGAGGTCAGCGTAACATTCGTGCAGAGCACGGGCGGCCTTGGGCTAAACGCGCAGCTGGACATGCTCGTCCTGACGCGATGCAGCGTAACTGCCGCTCAACAGCCAAACTCTCTATCACTCGCGCCGGTTTGCAAGCTTTGAAGCGGAGCGTCGTTTTCTGCGAGCTGAGAAGCAAAGGTCGTCTCGTTCAACAGCTTCTGGTCAAAGTTTTGGAGGTGCAAGTGCGAGTCAAAGCAAAGTGCATGTGTGTGCATTGCATCGCAGGTCGGACGACGAAGTCCACTACGAACGGGAGGTTACCCAGGCAAGCCTGGATACAGACTCAGAAGACGACCGGTTGCCGGACTTCAGCGAAAGCGTGGTGGCCACCTCCAATGACCATGCCGACAAGTGCGAGGCCAGGCTCCGCTGTGTGGGGCGGTTATGGTTACGATTCGCTTCCTTCGGACTCGGACTCTGCTGTGCTGAGGCCTTGCACGGTCCATGGGATTTGGAGGACTTGCAAGGAGTCTGGTTCCTCTCCGAAGCAAGCCCCAAGGACGGGGGTTCCATCCGTGGCCGTGGCCAGCAACTGTTCGGAGTGCTGCCCAGGTTCGACTTCAGTTTGGATCCACCCTCGAAGTCACTTTCCTGAGTGACGGGGAAAGGCAGCGATTTCGCCGACATTTGGTTTGGCGCTGAGCCCGTGCAGGTGTGGAGCTGTGGCACCCTTGCCTGGTTGACTGATCCAGGCCACCATTCTAGCAGAAGGTGCAGTTCCGCGAGCTGGCAAAGCCTCACAGGTCAAGGGCGAGTTGGGAGGTGTCATAGGCTGCTCACCTTCTGCCGGAAAGGCATGGGCGGTTGTCCCGACGGACAAGACGGACATCAAGACGATTCAGAAAGAAACAGGGGTGGGGCCCGGGCCGTCTTGCTCGAAGGTGGGGAGGAGAGCTCACACGTTGCTTTTTCAGAGCAGGCAGTTCAGAAGTCCCGGCTGGCGCTGACGCGTGGAGAAGGAACCTGAGTCCGAAGGTTGTTTGATCCTCGCCGAAGAACGGTGAGAATAGGTCAGAGTCAAGGCTTCGCTTCCCAGACCAGCCGAAAGGCTCTACATGGGAGGAGTGGTTAGTCCTAGTGCTGCTCGAGAGGTGTTCTTATCCTGTCCTGGAGCCAAACTGGCCCCGGCAGGTGGCGACGTAGCTCGAGATGTGTTGCCCAGCGTTTGTTTAGATCCCGGTGTGCGCTCTAGTCGCCGAATCTGGACAACAGGCTCGCTACCAAGGGTGCTGGAAAGTGGATCGTTTGCTATAGACTTGTGAGTGCCCAATGCTTCGGGGTTCCATGCAGCAAAGCTTGTCCTGCCAGCCTATGAGCTAGTGAGTTCAACAAAGCATCCTGTGGCAACTTTGCCGAGCATGCCACCTTCAGCGGAGAGGTAGCCCAGCGATTGTTGTTGCACTATGCTACACGGATTGAAGATTAGTAGCATTGGACGCTTTGGTCGGCATCATTGTGGGTCGGAGGGCGCATGAAGCGATGTAGGTTGTATTGACATGGTGACGACAAGACATTGCGGTACTGCGTCTGGTGATCCAATGCTGCGGCTTGCCGGTGTGCAAGATGTTACGTCTCTCTGCTTATCAGTTCGATTCCTGTTGACGCAGTCCATGAGGCTCATGCTTGTGCATGGTTTTGCTGTATGGTCCTGTTAGGAAGTGTTTTCCGCGGCTGGGGATCTTCGGATTCAGAAGGCACCAGTCTGATTTGATCGGCCGAGGGCGGATGCACGGATGCACTGAACAAAAGTGGCATGTGCAGGAGATGACAGCGAAGAAGATGAGTGGGCCCCTCATGGGCACCGTTTCCGCTTTCGGCTGCTTCGTGTTGCCTTGCCGGCTTCGCCCATCGAACTCAGGTGGTGTTGCTGGAGGTTGTGGAGGTCTTTTGTGTCTTCTTCGTCTTTGCACCCTACATCCATCGCCCATCAGGGGCTCCGGTCTGCGAGAGCTGCCTTCTCCGACGCGGAGTGCCAAGTCCTGTACTCCCAGGTCCTTCAGCGTGGGCTCCAGGTCGGCATTTGTGTTGTGCCCTGCAGCAAGGCGCCGTCCAGTTCTGTCTCGGGGAGCACCACGTGCATGTGCGGCGGCCAGTTGAAGCATGTCTTCAGCTTGCTTAGTCTCCCTGCAACGGGACACCCTCGTAAAAGGTATTCGGGGGAGGAGTTACTATGCGTGCGATCGATTTCCGAGAGTCGTGAATCCAAACAGGCGAGTAGAGAATTCTGCTTACGAGAGTTACGGGAAGCTAATTCATCATCATCATCATCATCATCCTCGTCGTCGTCGTCGTCGTCGTCGTCGTCATCATCATCATCATCATATATATATATATATTTATATTCATAAATGATATGTTCCTCAATTGATGATTGGGTTGGTTGGAATTTAGGGCTCAGTCTCTTGAGTCGATAAAGCAGCTTTGATCTGCCGATTGCCGTGGCCATGTTGGCTTCAGGCGATCGCCCGAACAATTTTTTTTTAGCTCGCCCACTCCGCCCGTTGAATTGGTTTTGAGTGTGTGACTGTTCGTTCATCCGATCAATGCCGACGACCTTGGTCGAATGCAATGGATGTTGGACCCTTCCATTCCTTTTGCCTCGACCGGCGTGCGGATGTTCAAACCATTTGGGGGCTTTTCGATGTGAGGTCGCTCGACTTACTCAATGTTGCGGTCGAGCGCAAAGTGCGTTTGACTGCTCTGCTGCTCAGCACATGTTCGAACGGTATCGATCGTTAGGAACTGGTTCTTCATTTAGCGGTTAAGTTGGTCGGAACTTAGAGATCAGTCTCTTCCGTCTATAAAACAGCTTTGATCTGGCGATTGCCGTGGCCATGTTGGCTCCAGGCGATCGCCCGAAATTTTTGTATCCCGCCCACTTCGCCCATGTAACTGTTTTCAAGCGTTTGGCTGTTCGTTCATCCGATCGATGCCGACGATGTGGGCCGAACGAATGGGCATTGGATCCTTCAATTCCTTTCGCCGCGGATGTTCAGACTGATGATTACAGTTTGAAGATTTGTTCGATGTGAGATCGCTCAACTCACGCCCAGGTTGCGGTCGAGCACAAAGGGTGCGTGACTGCTCTGCTGCTCAGTGAGTGTTCGAACTGTGACGATCGTTAGGTTCTTATATATATATACACATATTTCTCTTTTTCAGACATACATACATACATACATAGCTAAATACATGCATACATATGTATCTATCCATATTTATATCTGGGGATCGTAAGTAATCCGACTCGTGGCGAAAGTGGACGGCACCCAATCCTGCATGGAATCTGGTGGTCATCTTGTCGATCTCAGTCTCTTGCTAGCACACGTAATGTAGAGGGCGTGCGTAAGTAAAGCTTCGCGCTTCGGTAGACCTGTTACTTCTCCTCTCGGTTCTGGTCGATCTCAACAATTAACACCAAACAGCACCCTTGCTTGAACTTTGGGAATCACGGGGCCGATGAGAATTGAGTTTTTCACCGCCGACGTTTTTCCCTGCGAATTGTAGGAGAGTGGGATGAGGCATGATGCGTCGCCGAACGGGCCATTAAACACAAGTCATTTCGTGCTCAGCCGTTGTGCCTTGCTGCTCTTAAACCCTCCTCGTCGCGGTTCTCTCGAAAACAACCTACCTTCCCCCAAACATTTGCCCTTTGGCATGCCGTTTGCATTCTAGGTCGCTAGGCGGGACTGCACATGTGGTCGCTAGCTTACTGGGTGTGTCACAAGGAATACCTAATGAAGCTTTTACATAACCATATAGATCGTTTTTAGCCGTGCGGGGGAAGCCAGAAACAGGCACTGGCCTCAGGCGCCAATGTCGCGGTCATGTTTGTTTGTAATGAAGGAACACCGGTGCGGCCCTATATGGGAAAATCTACCGGCCACACGCCCCGGTGTGCCACGTACATTGCTTTGTAGACAACCTTCCACCCGCTAGCTTATGCGTGTCTTAGATTGACTACCAAAGCTTCATTAAGCTTCCATTCGGCCTTGTAAATGGCGTCTAGCGGAAATAGGTACAGGCTGGAGGCACCGGCATGCCACGTATATTGGCTCGTATAGAAAGTACACGCATGTGCAATATGGATCGCCTCTCACAAGGCCAGCCTACCAGGAACACCCCAAACAGGGCCAGAGGCACCAAAGTCCCTGTTTAAAACGAAGAGTCGGGTGGACACCTTGGCCCGGTAGCCATGTGGCTTCGGCCGCAAGCTTGCTGGGTCTTTTGCACGGAGCGCGCGGTAAATATTAATTGATTGCAGGCCGAGGTGTGCCACCTATACTAGTGTCTAGCCTGGGGCAGAGGCCGGAAATAGGCACCGGCCGGAGACACCGGTGTCCCACCTGTATTAGTTTGGAGTGGACCGCCCAACTCGGCACCAATTCGCCTATCACGCGGTGTCATACTCGACGCTGTACAAGGGCCTAAGCCGAAGCTTTTACAAAGCCAATGTCAATAGTTGCAGCATAGTCTGCAAAGGGAGCCTTGAGAAGGTCCACGAGCGATCTTGGAAGAATTTAGAAACCTTGTCAAAGCCCGCAGCTCTGGACATCTGCAAGTGTATCTTTCGTGTATTGTTTGATACTCTAGCCCCACACCACTCCACCACCCGACCACCCGACCACCCCACGACCCCCGCCCACCAACTCCCACCAAAGATCTCTTTTGGCTCGCCTCGTCCACGTGTTCCCAGAGATGCGAGTCCCACCCAACATGGTGTCTTGCCCGACGTTCAAGATCTTCTTATCAACATGTTGTCAGACGAGGAACACACGATGCACCACACTTTGGCCGGTGAAAGAGCAAACACAATTATCTGCCCTCGCGAATACAAGGCAAGAGGGCAGGTTCAGGGGCAAGAGACCCCGTCTCGAGACTTTGCCGGTCGTTCGCCTTTATGCTATTGGAACGGACGGAAGGTGCTGCTGGACTTTTCCTCATTGCGCTGGCCTTAGGTGGACATTTCCTGGTTTCCAGCTTTCAAACATCTCGAGTTACACCGAGGGTGCCACAGTCTTTGCGGGCATCTCTCTGTCGAAGCAACCACATTCAACGCCCTGACCTTCACATAAGGTAGGACCTGCCGGATTCTGCGCACAGCTCAAGCATGTTTAAGGTCCGGTGACACGAAGCCAGCCGGCATGACAGCCATAACCCAAGTCTGGACCGTGGGAGAGTGATTGACGCTCCTTGATGGCTCAGGCAGAGGAGTTGCTTGCAAGCTCGCGGATCCTTTCTGTTGCCGCCTCCAGCCTTACCGCGTTGCTGCAGGCACCGAGTGCTGGCTCCTGATACTAAGCTGACTTGGAAAGAGCTTTTGGAAGAAGCCCGTAACATGGAAGGTTCCCGCTGAGAGTTTGTTCTGGTCTTCGGACGAGGTGCGGGTCCGTCATTTGCCAAGGTTCCACGTGGATTCCACGGGTGACCGCATGTGAGATCCTCCAGAATCGTCGCACATGGTCTTGGCAAAACGGTCTCCGCAACTGCGCCTGTAGACCGCAGATCCAGTGGCAAATCAAAATGCAGGAGATGTCACTGCCAATAACATAAGTGCAGATGACAGGACGAAGCAAACATGAGTCTGACACTGCAACACGGGAATGAGTGTTACGGTTCAGGGCTTGGGGTTTAGGGTCGAAAACCTCAGACACGAGGGCCTGCGGGCAACGGAGACGGAAACGAGGCGTGGCGGATGATGAAACGATGCAAGCAGAAGTGCATGCAAAGAGCTGCTGTGGATCGATGCGGGGGGGAAGCGCATGACGCAACTTCGAACGAATTCGAGGGAAGTTACCCTGACTGATAAAATGAATACAAGAAGTTGCCACGAATTACTGCAAGGATCGGGTAGCCACAGGTACTGGGACGAGCTGATGTGCAGATCTTACTGCGTAAGCACACAACCTAGAAGGGACAACCAGGACAAAAATGACTCAGTCTTCTTTTCATCCACAACTGATGCACAGTGCGAAGCTAAAGAGCTCCACGTCCTGTTAAGTGATCGCATCGGCCGAACCTGATCGTGCTGTCCGTGCATGTTTCGCCTTTCCTCAGTGGGCGAGCCAGTGCGTGTCAGGGATGGGCGCAGGTCGCGGCATATGTGGGGGGATGCCGCCCCCACGATGGAAGGGGTGTGTTTTTGATCTCTTGATTGATCGGTCTCGGAAGGCAAATTCGTCGCGGGACACAGAGCGCTTCGCTTTGCCCCCGGTGTGCGCTTTGGAAGCTTTCCATATCATTCGACGATGTGATTTTAAGGTTCAGGGAGCCGTGCGGAGCACTTTCCAGAACATCAGTTGCACCCTCGAGTCGAGGCACAACAAGGAAGAAAGGCTGCCCATCGCGTCGTTCCAGGCTCCTCAATGCAGCGTCACGGCCACCTCGCACAGGAGCCAAAGTCGGGCAGCTTTGCTGTCTAACATGAAGCGTACATGCCGGCTCACACATGCTTGGCTGATTGAACGATGACGCCTGTGCTAAGGCATAGGAGGTCTTAAACAAATTGCGTTCAGGAGCTGGATTCCTTTTCTCTCACGGAAGGACAGCTCAAGGCCTTCGTCAGTCCGGGCCTTGGTTTTCGTAAGGAGCTGCGCAACTTTGAGCCAGAGCCTTCGCTTGGGCATTTCTTGTTGTGCGCTTCATGTCGGTGTAATGGTTGTAGCGAACATCAGCTGCTGGGCTTGCCGGCTAGTTAGGCTAGTTCGCCATTAAGTGTTGTTTTATCGACGTAAGAGATTAGGCCCATCAGGCCTGCGTCAAAGCCCAGTAAACCGACAGTCTTGAACTCTTGTAGCCTTTGACAGCCTCTGAGCTCTGCCTTCTTCCGCTCTTGGATCACTTCATCTCTCATCGGCCAGATCGCATTTCAACCTCCAAGTACGAAGACAACGCACCAGCAGTAGACCGCGCACAGGCAAACTCCGATGTCACATTTTGTTTGCCTGGTGATAGCCATTGAGGCATCCTCGAACATCTTGCAGACCCACGCGTGCAGGATCTAGGCGCGCGCGCGCAGCAGCTTGATTCGATGCTCAGCTTCCACATGAAGTACAGGTCTTGCAGTGGCGAAGGCCTTGGATCAATACTTTCAAGGGGGAGTGACTGGTGAGCAGGCGCGGGGCCGGCATGACAGGCTTCTGCGCCCATGGCATCTGCTGGAATCACAGGACGTGAAGCTCTTGCTGCTCCAAGCCACGCAGCCACGGATTGTGGAAATTCGAGAGCTATGGCACGAGGTATCTGGGCCCTGAACGTAGAGACACGTAGCGAATTGTCTGGAGGTGAACCTTGGTGCTTTACATGGGCCTGGCTTGGGCTGGGGTGTCGAAGAGCCCAGCTTCGGAGGAATCTCGCCAGCGCTGTTCAAGCTGCAGCTTATGTGGCTGCATCAGGTCTCAGTAAACCCTGCCAATCTCTTTGTTCTGCAGTCCTTCGGCCAGTCTGCGACGTGCACCCAGAAGCTGATTTTGACAGCACGGTTTCGCACATACAGCTCGAAAAGGTACCAGCCTCGACAGAAAGAGCATTCCCAAGCCTTTTGGGCCACACCCTCGCACAACCGTAGCAGATCTCAAGACGACTTACCTTGCATATCCGCGTTGTGAGGTTGCTGCCGCAACCTTTGAACAAGCTCGGGTACTTCTGCTCCATCTTGAGGCCCATCAAAGCTAAGCTGTCCAATCTACGCACAAAGCGCAGCAACGCCTACAGGGAATTATCGCAAACCTGCTTGGAGACACTGTCTGCAATGACACGGACGAGCTAATAGTCTTCTGTTCGTTCCACCGGCAGTAGCCGTAGCTTGCAAGCGCGAGTCAAACATTTTTTGCGACAGTGGTTCTTCATTTCGAGTCTGACGAGGCAGTGCTACGGACTTTCGGGATGACCATAAATGCCGCCGTCTCAGCATCGTGGTTTAATCCTACAAATTTTGCTCCTTTTCTTGTTTTGCCGAGTGGGCAGTGGTGTCCATTAGCCTGAGGCCCATGGCCTCTTGCAGAGTCTGCAACTTGGTGCACTGGACACCCCTGAGCCAACTTGCTTCTTGCATTGAAGGTCTCAGTGGCAGCTCCGGCCCTTTCCTTTCGGAGCTTCTAGCTTGTCGCGGCCTCGCTTCTCTTCGTTGCCTTTTTTTGCTTGCTTCTCCTGGAGGCCGCAGAGAAGAGGCGGAGGCGGCAGAGATGGGTACACAGCACGACTTGTCTCGGTACAGACGCATGGCTTGCCCGGCACCAGCCTTCCCCCTTGTTTTGCCGGCACGCCCTGGTGTTTTCCGAGGCTCCATTAAGTACGGAAGTGCCGGCATCGATGTCATTGCAAGCATCGGAGGCCTCGAAGCGGTGCGTGAGAGATTGGATATCGTTTTGAAGGGTCTCCAAGTTCGATAACTTGCAGAGCCGCTACGATGAGTTCTCGAATGCCTATCCGCTGCGCAAAAAAGCCGTCCCCTTTCTGCGTTCCTCGACGCAGGCTCGCATCCCGGATTGGCTTCTTCTCAGAGTTGAAACGCGCACGCGGTCCACGGCTCCGAGTGCTTTGCGGTTTTCGTGTCTCCAAGTGCATTGCAGGGCCTCAAGCAGCTTGTGGATGCACACGTGGAAATCCGCCGGAACGATCAGGGATCGACGAAGTCGACGGCCCAGACCGGGAAGAGAGCAGGCTTTACAGCTGCAGATGGGCGTCAGCATCTGGGCCCGGAATCAGAGAGGGGCTATGACGAGCTCAAAGAGCTCACCTGAGCTCGCCGAAGCTTCCGACTGAAGGCTTCGCTGCAGGCAGGAAGGCCTCCACTCCAGCCTGGTCTGCCTCGGGTTCCCCTGGCTCCCTTATGTTCCCCTCTCAAGACAAGAAGCCCTCCTTTGTGCCGAGCGCAGCAGTTTTCAAAGCTGCAGATTGCGGGCGCATCGTTCAAAAGACCTCAGGGTTGCCGAGTTCGCTGTCTTTAGCGGAATGATGCGTCAAGCTCGCGTGTGTTGCTAGTGATGATCTTCATGTCGGTGATGGTGAGGGTGATGATGATGATGACGATGATGATGAGGAAGAAGAAGATGGTACGGAGCGGCGTGATGCTCTGTCGGTGAAATCGGATGCGATGGGGCATTGGATGCGATGCGACATTATTGACGTATCATGTTTGCGACCCATCGCCGGCCGAAGTTCTCGGAGCCAGGTTTCAACAGCAAGGGCAGCACTTGGCCTACCTGTAGAGCTCGAGGATCTGTACCGCGGATACATTGTACGAGAAGACCGGCGCACTCGTAACAGTCCTGTCGCGATGGTGGAGACCGGTGTGCCGCTGGATGACGAGCAGCTTCGTGAACTGGTGGACAGGCGGGGAGCGTGTTGGACTGCTTTTGAAATGCCTGTGTCATGCACAGTACTCTGTGTATGGTGCGAAACTGCATCCTGTTCTCTGGAGTCTTCCCGTGTCATTGTATGAGGCTGACCGACGAGGGTTTTTTGGACTTCGTGCAACGATTCACGGAGGCGGACAAACAACTATTGTCTTGACTGTCTCGAGAACGGAGATATTTTGTCTCACAAGAGCCTATTCATCTCACATTGCATCCCTTCCAATCCAGTCACTGCTCTTCGAGCTCCAGCCTATCTGTGTTGCGGTCTCTGTTTCCCGACATGTCGAGCTTGTCTCGATGGCGAGGAGAACAGCGCTGTGTTCGCAAACTTTGACGGACAAGAGCACTTGCACGGGGCTCGGTCGTGGCAGGTTGTTCGACGATGCTGTCTAGTTGAGGATGCCTGATTTTTCCCGGCTGGTGACTGTCCGCTCCACGAGGCATTGCTACAATGCGCTCCACGCCCAGCCAGCTGGCCTCAGCAGCATTTGCGCACAAACGCATATTTCAACGCAGTGGTTTAGTACTATCTAAACTCTTGCACGAGTTGCAAGCAGAGCAGGAAGTCAAAACTTGTGTGAAAGAGGGACCGCCGCCGCAGACAAAGATTCCTCAATATTGCTGACACCGATTGTGGCTTGAACGTAATCCATCAAGTCTCCGGCACATCAAGCCGCCTTTGAAGGGGAAGCAGCGCCACAGTGTAATCTGACGGAAGCAGCGAACTCCAACAGACAACAAAACCCTCAAGAACCCAACAGGACCTGCAGGTTTTTGCCCCAAGGCAGCTCCTTCACACCTGCCGTCTTGATCGTTAATTTACTGCTTTGCATTTCAGGCGGTTCTTCTCATGCACAGGCCTCACAGCACGTTGCCGTGGTTCACATATGAAGCCGGACGACATGGCTGTCGGACATTGCTATTGTTTTCTACCGTTCAGTTTGGACATCAGTCGTTTTGACAACGTTGTTTGCCGGCTTGTTGCCTGCCAAACTCAACAACTTCAACCTTGCAATACTTGCGATCGTCGCCAAACTAGAGAAGCTGCAGCTCAGAGTTTGTCCATTCCAGATGGCGAGGAGAAAGCCCAACAAGTCAAGCATACAAAAGCAGTGAGACTCTGTTTCTGGGGTCGGGCCAAGCTTGA
>CAJNJA010009787.1:0-14585 GCA_905231915.1 Symbiodinium necroappetens | reverse complement strand
TTATAGGGTTTATAGGGTTTAGGGTTTTTAGGGTTTAGGGTTTAGGGGTTTAGGGGTTTAGGGTTTAAGGGCCCTGCTTCTTGGGTATAGGGTTTAGGGTTTTTAGGGTTTAGGGTTTAGGGTTAGGGTCTAGGGGTTCTGGGTTTGAAGGCCCTGCTTCTTGGGTTTTTAGGGGTTTAGGGTTTAAAGGCCCTGCTTCCTGGGTTTAAGGGTTTAGGGTTTTAGGGTTTAGGGCCCTGCTACTTGGGTAGAGGGTGAGTCTTTGAGGGAACCCTATGGAATCCCCGAAAGACAGCCATAAGGGAATCCCATAGTTCCGTTTTTGAGGCCCTGTCAGCCCAGAAGACTCACCACAAGGAATAGACTCAGACTTTAAACTGTAAGGAATTATAACGGCCTTCATAATATGACTTAAGGTATTGGTGATTCTTTCAGGACACCCCAAGTACCTTGTATGAAGGGCCTTAGGCCTTCGGGCCTTAGGGCCCTTAACATGGGATATAAGGGTAGTTGGGGGGGGGCTTTAGGGTTCTGGGTTTAGGGTTTAGGTCTTGAAAGGGCGGCTGTACAATGGTTATAAAAAAACTATAGTAACGCAGGGGTCTGAATATGCTTGGTAGTGCTATCCGCGTGCACTTTCTATAATAGCCCCGAACAGGAGGTTGAATCACTCGGGCTCCTATATTGCACTATTAGGTCTTATAGGCCCTAAACATTAAACCCTAAAAACTAAACCCTAAAACCCCTAAACCCTAAACCCTAAAACGCTAAACCCTAAGCCCTAAACCTACAGGGCGTTTGAGAGCATTATAAGGGCTTTGAGCCTGCTACCATACTCTACCTGTAGTCTCCATTGTAGTTCCTTTCTTGGTTGACCAGTTTCATGGTTAGGAATCCTGGAAAAATGGGTTAACCAAAAAAGGAACTGCAATGGAGACTATAGGTAGACCCCTGATTGCAGGTGCTGTAGGGGTTTAGCTTCGTTAGGTTTTTTCTACACAAGGGCAATCCAAAGACACTCTACAATGAACGGCTATATACGCTCACCAAGACCCGAACAACATTGACTTCACCCGCCCTCTCAGCTTTGTGCTTGACATTCCCTTGTTCCGGAGTGTGCATACGGAAGCCTGGACGGGCTCGGAAGAACTGTCCGTGGCTTAGCCATACCAGTCTAGTCTAGCCTCGATCTGTAGCCAGCATTCATTCCCAATCGTCTTGATGAGCAGATACTACAAACATGCACGAAGTTGAGAGGTCTGGAACTCAATAAACCCCTCC
The DNA here is from genome assembly GCA_905231915.1 of Symbiodinium necroappetens. Taxonomy (NCBI): domain Eukaryota; class Dinophyceae; order Suessiales; family Symbiodiniaceae; genus Symbiodinium; species Symbiodinium necroappetens. Next base: position 13,304 of record CAJNJA010009787.1, on the reverse strand, counting down.
CAAACCTAGACCCTACAAGACCACGGGCGAACCCATGTCCGGAGAGCTGTGTCAAAGGAGAACAGATTTTGAGAGAAATTGGCGGCTCGTCTGCGATACTTGGGCTCTCTATGGGCCCGTACTATGGGGGGTGGGGCTGTGGAAGTAGGTTTGACGTTCTGCGGTGTAGGCTAGCAGGATTGGAGCTAAAGTCAAGCTTTATGGTACCTGTTGGCCCAATATGCTCCAAACAACGTAGTTGGAAAGTGATGCAGACGGCCTTGGCTTCGGCATTCAGGAAATGGGCTTGGATCCAGGTTTGTTGGGGTTTCGTTTGCATGGCTTAGAGGCTGAGAACGGCAGATGTAGAAATCTCGAAGCCAGGCGACACCCCCAAGAAGTGCACTCCAGTCCAAAACCCTAAACCCTAAAGCCCTAAATCCTAAACCCTACACCCCAAAGTGCGCCTGAATCCGTGCTGGTAGAAGCCGCAAACGCAGCCCAAGACGAAGCCTGGGGAGGCGACAAAGGCCAGCACCGTCCACCTCAGATTCTCTGGTTCAGGGTCTAAATTTTAGGGGTTTCGGTTTAGAGTTTAAGGTTTAGGGCTTAGGGCTTGTTTTTCGGTTTAAGGTTTTGGGTTTGGGGGCTTTTGGGTTTAGGGACATTGGGTGCTAGGCTGGAAACCCTAGGGGTTCATGTACTCATATGCTAAATGCTTTGGCCTTGATGCTCCTGGTGTAGTTACTGTCGGGCGTGAGTAGAGTATGTACGATGACAAAACTGGTACATGGCAAACATAAAGTTGAAGTATGATGACGTCTCTGGGTATTGGAGTTTCGGGGTCATAGGGACTCAGGGCTTCGGGCTTTGACTTGTGGAGTGGGAGCTCCGTGGCGTTCAGCTCGCAGGTTGCAGCGTTCAGGGTCCGGGAGAGGGGCTGAGGGTGTATAGGGTTTAGGATTTTAGGGTTTAGGGTTTAGGCCTCATTTCGAGAACTACCTAAACCCTAAACCCTAAACCCTAAACCCTAAGAACGTTTAGGGCAAACGGGCAAAGGAAGTTGTTACTTGCTTCTTGCGGGCAAGGAGAAGTTAACGCAAGCCAGCAGAACTTAAGACTTGAGGCTAGCCGTCGGCCGGGCAAAAGAATTTACCGGGAGCCAATAAAATCCGAAGCTAAACGAAGAGCTCGTCCCCCAAAAAACCTAAGCCCCAAATCCTAAAACCCTAGGCATGCAATGAGATCAGCGTCCCAAAGGAAATGAGGACTGGGCCAGGCAAAGAGGCCAAAGGAGGCCAAAAAGAAGGCAATTCGTTTTTCCCTCGGGAAAAAAGCCTTGTGCACACTCTCACCCTGCTAATTGTGCTGTCATCCGCGCATGTCTGGATTTCTGACACCATCTACTCTTCAGATCCTTCGACCGACACCAGGACCAACGTCAGCATGCAGGACGATGCTGCAGCGACACCAACATGTGCTGGCTGCGAGAACGCTGCAGTTTCTGTGGCTACGGCATTGGAATAGACAAAGCCAGCACAGCAACTAAAGCTAAAGTCAGGAAGCAACGGAGCATGACACCACTAAAACAAACAAACGCACGTAAAAGAAGACCGAGCTTGCAAAAGGACTTGGCACAAACCGACAGTGGACAGGCCGCAACCTCGAGCGCTATCCGTAAATGTTCGCAGCCTCAACTAAGCCATAAAAAAACCCCACATACATACAAGCACACAAACAACCATAAAGACTACATGGGACAGTCAGACTATCTCAAATCGTTGATGTTGAAGCCCGCAAACAACCAAGCCCCACAGGGGTCCGAACAAGCTTACACCCTCCAAAAATGCAACACCCTCTTACTGTCACCCTATTCTGTATATGTATAGATATACATACAATATATATATATATATACATATGTATATATATGTATATGTATATGTATATGTACATGTATATGTATATGTATATGTACGTATATATATATATACACATTTATATTTTTTGTTTTGCTCCTGAAGCCCGGGCACAGCAGCAGCTCCGGGACGCTGACGTGCTGGGCGGCAAAGACGCATGTCAGTACTGAGGAGGCCAAGACATCCACGGAGATAGAGATTTGACAGTCCTCAGAGACCGAAAATGAGGGGGTTTAGGGTTTAGGGTCCTCAGAGGCCGAAAAAAAGGGGTTAGGGTTTAGGGAAAGGGATGAGAATGGGGTAGTGGGAAGAGGGAGGCAAGTAAGCAAGTAAATTGTAAATCACGGATCCAACATCGGGTTGAAGTGGTCGAAATCTAGCGACGTTGACAAAAAAGAAAATGCTGCGAAAGCTCTTCATCTCGCGGCAGAATAACATAGAGTAGTTCTTAATGCCATAGTCTGATTCCTCTTTATGCGCACTTTTCGGGATTGGGGTCGGCATCAGAAAAGCGTATGTGCGGTGAACAAGAACGTGCAAAGTGTATTTCCAAGAATCCGACTGCGGCATCGCACCGCCGGTCGAGGTGATGTGGGTGACAAAGCTTAGCATCGCGAGGACAAAGTACAGAGCTCCGCGATCCATCCGGGGGCCGCAGTGGCCGAACTTCGGCACGATCAAGCAGGCGTGCAGGAGCCAAAGCCACCAGCTCAAGCTCCTCCTTCACTTCAGGAGGGTTTAGGGTTTAGGCTTTAGGGGCTGATTGGAGCTGGGCTTTCAAGAGCCTTTCCTTTGCAGAAACTATGTTTACCCAAGCGGGGGCGAACAAAAGGACAAAGAATGGCTAAACTTCCCAGTCTCATGGTGGTGGTGTAGGGTAGCATCCACACACCTCGGCGATCCAGGCAACCCAAAACACGACAACCTTCCCTTGTGGCCACCTCTTCCTCATGCTCCAAACCACATCTGCAAAGACTGTACAACATATCCTCCTAAACCCTAAACCCTGAACCCTAAACCCTAAACCCTGAACCCTAAGCCCTAAACCCTGAAGCCTAAACCCTAAACCCCTGTAGCGCCGAGGGCTGAAACCGATAACATGGTAACTTTTATAGCATCTCAAGCATAGAAATACGCTATACTTAGGCATTCTAGTGTGATATACTACCATGTATATATATATATATGATGTATACATACATATATATATATATATTTATTTACTTTTTTCGACGATATACAAGTCTGAACCTAATATATTTCCAATAAACTACAAGAGGAACCCTGAACCCTGGGCCTTTGACTTCTTCTGCAACGCCCCAGGCCAAACATTCGTCAACTCCCTCGCCCCGGGCCCGAATGAGGTTTAGGGTTTAGGGGTTTAGGGGGGTAGGGTTTAGGGTTTAAGGGTCTTAGAATTTGGGGTTTAAGGGTTTAGGGGATTAGGGTTTAGGGTAAGATCCGGGATGCAACAGAAGGCCAGCAAGGTGAAGCAAGCAAGCGAGGCTGATACCTGTGACTTGAAAAGCTTTCAGAGTCTGGGGCCTCAGTATGGTTTCATACGATTACAATCCAGGCTTCGGGGCATGCCGTAGTTTCCTATGCCTGCTCGGGTTCACCCCATCTCCAAATCGGCTCAACTTGAAGCAATTTCCGCTCTTTTATAATGCCTCGAAGACATAATGCTGATCAGGTGTCTGGGTTTTGGATAATGTCCATATCGGTCAGGACTATCCGATGATCATGTGCTTGCTTGGACGCTTTTTTGCAGATTTTGCTAGAGTAGCTGCGCTCTTGCCTCCTACCTAAAACCGTTTCGCTGCTGTTGTAGAGCTATAACTTCGAGAAATCAGCATAACTAATGGCAATTCTGATGTCAAAGCAACATCAGCGTGGGTCTTGTGATTACGCCGAGCTTCGATTTTTGTTGCGGTCGGAGGATGCCTGAATAGCCAAACCCGATACCCCTAAGCCTACACCTGTTATAAACCCCAGTGCGGCGACCTTTCCGACCTGGTCACCAGTCCAGCAGTAGTCTCCGAGAAATGCCACCAGCCACTAACCAAAATGCCTAAACTGCAAAACGGAAGCCACTAACCCAAAGACGTGGACTTTCCGCTAACCCCGTTAAGCCCGAAGCCTGCCCCAAACCCTAGATCGCAATCAAGCCCGAAACTAGAACCTGAACCCTTAAAACTAAACCCTGACCTTTAACCCTAAACCCAAAGACGCCAATCCTGGCAAGGCCTTATCCGCAGGCCGGGAATGGAAAGGAATGAGGCAGTAGCCTGGGTGCGGCTTAGGGTTTAAGGTTAAGGTTTAGGGCTTAGGGCATTGGGTTTGGGCTTTAGGGTGTAGGCTCTAAGGTATACGGTTTTTGGTTTAGGGTTCATCGTTCAGGGTTTNNTATACATATATATATATACATATCTCTACATATCTCTATACATATCTATACATATCTCTATACACATATCTATACATATCTATACATATCTATACATATCTTTACATATCTTTACATATTTATACATATATATATATGTACATATGTACATATGTATATATGTATATATGTATATATGTATGTATATATATATGTATATACTCTTCTTTTCTGGAACTAGCTACCCCAAAACCAGAATAGGAATGGTCTGTTGGGCCCAGGTTCCATAAAGGCAACCACGACATTAATTCCAAATCCAATACATGAGTAAATCTAAATAAATAAATACATCTATATATATATATATATGTATACATATCTATGAATATATGGCCCCTCTTTGCTTAGGGCTTATAAGGGTGCTCAGGATTCGGATAAGGTTTCCAAAGCTCGGGGTTGGGCTGGGCCGACACCCCAAACCCTAGACAGCAAACACCTAGGGTTTAGGGTTTGGGGCCCTAAACTCTTGACGTATAACCCCAAAACCCTACACCCTTAACCCCAAACCCTGAATCTAAACCCCAACCCAACACCTCCAGGAATCCCTCTGCAAATCCGTACGACGAGCAGTGAACCCGACTTACACCTGTGAAGCCCGCCCTGTGAGACAAAGAGATTTCTGAAACCAGCGACCTTAGCTACAAGAAGCACCAGTAGGCATCCTACCGGAAGCCTCCATTGTAGCCCTTTGTTTGGGATGCCTTATTATTATTATTGTATTTTCATTATAGGAGCCTAGATATATAATTGGTTCAATCCAAAGAACTACAATGGAGACTTTGGGTGTATGTAAAGGTTACACACACCGAACATTGAAAAGCTAAACTCCCAGCGGAACATCCCAGACCCTAGAACCTTAAACCCAAAGCAGTTTAAGGATTTAGCTAAACCATCCTATCCCCACGCCCAGAAATCCATGCTAGCGGCTTCCAGACATAGCTCCGAAAAGGCCGAACAGCTGATAGTATGCGGGGCTTTCCTGGCACGGGGCTTTGGACGTTTAGAGCTTTAGGTGTGTTTGGATTTAGGGTTTCGGGTTTCAGGGTTCAGTGTTTTAGAGTTGTCGGGTTAAGGGCAAGTTTAGGCTTAGAGGATCCCCACTCCAATTCCTCACAACTCAAACACTGCAGGGGCAAAGCCTGCGTGCGCGCTAGAACCTCGAGCTGCACCCTAGGGTTTAGGTCTTAGGGTCTATAGGGTTTACGGGACATAGCACAGTGCCGACAACGGCCATGGGTCGAAAGAAGCATTGACCGTGTAATGGGAGTATAGCTGAAGTCTCTCAAAGCCCTCTGCACTGTGACACTTTTGCCGTACTACTCCCCTAAACCCTTACTGACACTCCGAACCTAGACCCTATATACCCTAAACCCTACATCCTAAACCCTAAACCCTAGATCCAAGACCCCACACCCTAGACCCTAACACCCTCAGGTTCAGGTGTGGCTCAATCGTCCACACCGTGGCAACGATGGCCCAGGTCAGTAGTCTCTGCGAGAGGCCCCAAATGCTGGAAGTTCCTCAGGTCAAACACTCAGGTCAAACTGTCGGGCTTTTAGACGCCCAAATAACTACTAATAGGATTGATTTGAGTTCCTTCTTTTAGTCTTACTACAATAAACCCGAAGCCGCGTTCTACTGATTAAGGCCCCTAGTTTACACTGGCTTCGGGGTTGCAAAGAGTTGGGGCTCGGGGCCGTGCGCGTGGGACGAGGAATGAGGGTTTAGTTTTGGGTTGAGGGGTTTAGAGTTGAGGGGTTTTTCGGGGGGCTAGGTCATTAGGGCTTTATAAGGTGTATGGGGTTTTAGGGTTTCGGGTGTAGGGTTAAGGGCAGATTAGGGGCTTGGGGCTTAGGGATTCAGGGGTCGACGCTTGGGGGCTTTCCGGTTTGCTTCCGGCCGCTATCGTTTCGCTAATTTCTAGCAACTTGTGGAGGCCCAGAGTATAACTGCTCCAGAACTGACGGTGCCCATGCAAATCGTAAAGTCCTAATATGTAGAAGCATCTATGGAACTGGAGGATACTGAGGACGTTGCAGCCGGGAGCCGTTATTAGCCAGGGCTCAAGGAAGCCCACCTTGATGAAGGATCCATTGAGGAGGGGTCTTAGGGTCTATAGGATTTTAAGAGACTGGTTTAACTTACTGAGCCCTCCTTATGACGTGTAGGGTATACGCAGAACATACGGTTTTGGGCTATGGGTTGACATGGGTTGACAAGCGGCCACCCCAAATGACGTCGGCGTATGCGACATCGAAGAGGTTCAAGCCCTCGTCGTACCACGACGTCCACGGGTATGTAATCGAGAAGCGGAGGATATAGAACCTTCGCAAGGACTCCTAATCCCCTCGACAAAGAGGGAATGTACATCCCAGAAAATATGGCAGCACCAATGTTCCTGCATGGAAGTGGAACAAATCACCACGAGGGGTGTAACCTAAATGGTCCCAAGTACCTATACTTTAATCGCGACTTTATATAGTAGAGTGTAGGCTTTGTATGTTAGGAATTACCATTATGGGGAAAGTCTCCCCCAGAACAGTACCTTGGACACATACATACATACATACATACATACATACATAGTAAACACACGAAAAGACTGACTCAGTTAGAGTTCTACTCACATTTCAGGAGATCTGTTCAGAGTTCTACAGCCCGGAAAAACTCTAGACTCTAGACCCAGCAGAGAGCCTAAACCCCAAGCTTCAAGCCCTAAACCCGTCATCCTAAACCCATGAAGCCTTATAATAAACCTCCAAAATAGAGAGCCGGGCCGCCACGTCACCGCAATCAAGCCGATGGAAAAGGCTTGCCGTTGGAAGCTCACGGGTTGCCTACACTGGGAGGGTTTAGGGAACCCTAAACCCTAAGACCTAAGACCTAAGCACCTTAAACTCGGGTTCAGGGTTTACGACAGGGAGTGTAAGGGATTCAAACAGATTCAATAATCAAAAAGCCCCCCGGAGTCGACTATGGGGTTCTGGATGTCTCAGTGAAGCTACAAGAAGGAAGGTTGTTTAATCTAGGACTTAAGATAAGCCCACAAGTCCATGAATCTCGTATTCATGATGGCCCAACGGCTACTTTCTAGCAAGCCGTCCCACGCCAAAACATGTACAAAGGTATGTATGTATGTATGTATGTATGTATAGATAGATAGATAGATAGATATATATATATATATGTATACATAGACATACATATCACATGTTTAACCGGATCTGCAACCAAACCAAGCATCGTGAATGCCATCCACCCGCCCTGTGTGCAAACCGTGTGATTCAAGCCTGTCACCCCTACAAACCCTAGCAGAACCCTTTGGAAGCCTGCTCTAGAACCCCTTCAAAACCCCCCAAACCCCTAAACCCTAAACTTTCCTAAGCCCTCACCCTGAACCTGCTTTGGAGCCCATTGCAGAACCCTCTAACGGAACCTCGTAGAAGAAGTCAAGAGCCGCATATCGAAAGATTCCCTGCCAAAGCTGTAACACGGTCTGGGTTTTCGGTGTTTAGGGTCTAGCGTTTTTAGGGTTTTCGGGTTTTCGGGTTTGAGGGTTTAGGGCTTTAGGGCTTTTGGGGCTTTAGGGCTTTAGGGTTTTAGGGTTTTACGTTTCAGGGTTTAGGGCTCTAAACTCTAAACCCGACCGAGACTGGAACCCAAAACGCTAAACCCAAAGCTCACTGCCCGACCTGTAGGCAGCCCTAAAATCTACTAAAATCTATATCAGCCCAGAACCCCAAACTCGCTGCCAAACCTGTAGGCGGCCACCATACTCACCACCAGAACCACGAAATAGACGGCAAGGCCCAGATAGTTCCTTGGAAGATCGCGGCTCCTAAGCCCTACCGGGACGCTTTAAACCCAAGCTGCTTAAGGACTTAGGTTTAGGGTTCAGGGCTTACGGACGTATATAAGGAGAATATCGTAAGGAGCCCTAAAGCGGTAAGGTTTTCTGGGCTTTTCATCAAATGGCCTACGTTTTTGAGGACGCAGGTAAGGAATTCACGAAAAGGGGGCCGTAAATAGGACGGTTGTGTAGGGTCCGCGTAAAAGCCCAAACCCCAAACACCGAACCCTGACCCCTAAACCTCTAGAATGATCTCGCAGATCGCGATCTTCGGAATGCCTCCTCAATAAGAACAGACTGGCATACGGTAACGAGAAGCAAAGTCCCAGAAGTGTGAGAACCTTGGGTTTGAGAGTGTATGGTGTTATTTAGGTATATTACTTTTCATATTGTGTTCTATTCTGACTTTAGGAAGTCCCACCACAGACCCGGGCCCGCGAGCCATCCTTGCCTAGCAAAGTTGGGCTGCGTCCCGGACCCAATCCCGAGAAATCGCTCCCTCGAAACTTCGAAGGGTCCCTTTTCGGGCTCCTTAAAGGGATCTATAGGTTTCTATAAGGTTTCCATAGGGTACTATATTCTAGATGGGTAGTTCTCTAAATTTGGGTCCCTGTTAGGGTAAAGTTTGGAAGGTTTGGGGGCCCAAAAAGGGACCACCTAAATGCAATCCAGAGGCAGGGGAGACATCGACACCATGGTGTTTGCAGCAGCTCGCAAGCCGCGCCAAAGGTCGGAACAACCCTGTAAGAAAGACTCAAAATGGCCACAACGACCTTATAGGTTCCCTAAGACTCCAAGTATACAAATAGGACCTACTTTGGGGTCTCAAGTCTAGAAATGGTACCTACTTTGGGCCGCTTGGAGTCTTAGGGGTTTAGGGTTTAGGGGACATGCCCGCCTCTTAACTGGCTCTGACCTTGGAGCCTTCGGGTGCAAGTTTAAGCGTCAGCTGCCTCAGTTTGCCGCACGGAATTGTCTACTTCTGATGGGAGGTCGCACGCTGCAGGATTTTTTTAGCATGCTGCAGTATGATCATGTCCATAATGACGCTCAGTAGCACATAGCCTACCCAAGGGCTCGAAGCATCAAACCGTGACGTTAGACTCGAGTGTAGAGCACTGCACGGTGAGCACGAAAGATCTGAGAAGAAACTGAAGCCTTTTGCGCTGATGGATAGTGTCAAAGACCCGGATTCATATTGCCTATATGCCTGCGGCCGTGAGCAGCAATTTCGCGGCAGATGCGACAACGGTATGCAACAAAAAACATCGAATTGCTGCAAGCTCTAGGGCAAGGAACCTGAGCAACGAGAGGAGCATTGTGGGATCCATTGTTCTCTAACAGCAACGGGAGGATGCAGGAAGTCTGTTACTGATAACTCAGACCCCTCTATAATGTAGCCTATAGGGTCCAAGATATCCACCCCAGGGTTTGTCTGGCTAGGGCTAGGAGTTCACAACGCCTGAGCCATTCAGGTCTTGCTCTTCGGCACACTCTAAAAGTCCAGTTAAGCATGTAATAGATTGCTATCTTGGCATTGGGGCCCTATAAAAAGCCCTATGCAAGAAGAGTAATGTGGGTTAGGGTCTCCACAGTTTGCATTAGGAGTGACTCTGTATTGTCAGCTTAGCCGCAAAACGGGGAGTAATCGCGACCCTGTAACTGGGTTCTTGCTCTAAGGAATTCAACTTAACTTCCCGCAGCGGGGATCTATCGTAAACAATATGGTTAAGATGCTTCCTTGTTGTGGTCCTTTAAACTACAGGCTCCTTAACAAGAACCCAGTATCACAATGTTGAAGTTCGACAGTTCTCGCTTCAAAGGGTTCTAATAGGTTGTCGTGAGTTTTTTTGGCGGCTTTTGGATCCGGAGCTTCGTGGTTTCAGGATCGAGGACTGGTGAGTTTCCTCTACACTGGTTCCCTGTTGGGGCTATGTTAAAACTGATCATTCTTATCCATACTGGCTTTTAGTATAACAAAAATGTAAACTCGTATCCAACAAGGACCCAGTACAAAAAACGCCTCCAGAAGCTGCGGATCGGTGGGGTTGGGGATTCTGATTTTAAATTTAGGACTCGTGCAGGGCCGCAAGGTTTTCGGCCTATCGGGTTCTGGTTGGCCCTTTAAAGCCTCTGAAAAATATTAGTAAATAGGGTCCTCTTAAGCCCAATAAGGGAAAGTATACAATATCCCAAAGGCCTACCTAGGGTTTAGGGTAGAAGGCTCCAAGTGCAGGGACTCATGTCGGGGTCCTTCTGTCTTACATCACAACAGGCAGCTAAAGACCCTGGGCCCAGCCTTACACCGAAATCTTGAACCCCACACCCTTAGGCACATCGTTGCCCTAGGACCCTACATCTTTACTAGACCATCCTAGCTCCGAAACCCTACATCTTGGGCCCAGCTGTCTCCCTAAACCCTACACCGCCCTACACCCCAAACTCTAAAGACTCTAGAAGAGGGTGTAACTTAGGAAGTAAGGATGTCAGCACCTTCATTAGGAGCACTTTCATTAGGAACAAAAGCATAGATAACTTATCTCTACCCCAAGCTACTAAATCCCGAAACGCTAAGCGAAACCCCAAAACCCTAAACTTCCTTAAACCCCAAACCCTAGACTCTAAACCCCAAGCCCTAAACCCTAAATCCTAAAACCTGAATCCTAAAACCTAGATCCTAAGCCCTAAACCCTAAACCTCAGACTCTAAACCCCACGCCCGAAACCCTAAACTCAAAAACTCCGGCACTTTTCCTGGCAACTTAGGGGCTCCTCCAAAGCCACCTGTCGCGAACGTCGAGGCTCAGTGGCTTCGACTGTCTGGTTCCCCCAGTACCACCATTAAAGAGCTAGGGAATATGTAGGGTTTAGGGTGTAGGCGGTGCGGTTTAGGATTTTGGGTTTAGGGCGTAGGATTTTGGGTTCAGTGTAGGATTTAGGGTTTAGGGTGTAGGCTTTAGGGCTTAGGGTGTAGGTTTTGAGGTGTTTAATCCTGCTCTCAGTTAATACTGATCGGAACCCTAAAATCAGAGCCTACTACCGGGGAACCCAGGCTTCTAAATTCAGAAGTCCTACGACGGCCCAAGGATCTGGGATTCGGGGTACTTCCTGGCTTTTAGGGTTTCGGGTTTAGGGCTTTGGAAGTTTATGGCCTAAGAGTGTTTAAAGCTTATGGCTTCAGGGTGTTTAAAGTTTATGGTTTTAGGGTGTTCAATTTTTATGGCTTTAGGGCGTTGAAAGTCTATGGGGTTTGCCACCCTTAAACCAGCTGAGGGTAAAACAGCACCTCGAGAGCTGAAGACAAGGGGCTTTACCCTCAAAGTGGCGATGCGGGAGCTCCCAGAAACAAGGGGGGTTTAGGGGTGTAGGGGTTTAGGGTTTTAGCTACAGGAGTCGCCAGTGACATTCCTCTAGAAACTGCCAGGGTTGAGGGTTTAGGGATTGTAAAGATACCGCAGAGACATTGCCTGCTTCGAAAAAGTCCTAGATTTTAACAGAACAAACAGCCCCACAACGTCCTCATTTAAGCCGGCCTAAACCCACCGACAATCACCTAAGTCCTAAGTACAGTCTAGAGTGGGGGCCTCCCTAAACTAAAAACTCATCCCTATGTAAACCTTATAAGCCCCAAACCCTTGAATCCTGCTATAGGGGCCTTAATAATTAACTGTACTATTTTCGGGGTTCCTTATTATAATTATAGTATCATGGGCCCCAAAACCCTATTCTAATTATTAAGGCCCCTAAATCCCTAAACCCTTTATAGAACCCTTTAAGGAACCCTTTAAAGGAGCCCCAAAATTGTCAAGGCCCCAAATCCCAGACCCTTGCTGCTTCGAAGTGCAATGGAGCGCGCTCTGCAAAAAGGCGCTGCTCAGCTGTGCTTCCAAGTCGGCGAGCGCTTGTCGATAAAGGCCTCTTCAGCAAACAAAAACTGGGGTTTAGGGTTTAGGGTTCGGGGTCTATAGTTTCGGGTTTGTGTGTTAGGCTTGAGGGTTTACAGGTTTTGATTCAACCTTGTGGAGTTTAGGGCTTTCAGGGTGTATACGGGTCAAGGATATCGGGCTGAAAGCAACCCTCAACCCTAGGGCTGCAACGTTCACGTTGTTCCTGCATTTGACATCCAGTTCCTTCTTCCGGATCTGTAAAACAAGAGCCTTACTCCGTAGTTGTGCAACATTCTCAAGACGATCATCGTCTGAAATGGCGGAACAAACTGCATAAGACTCAAAAGCAGATTCAAGCAACACATCAAACAGCCGAAAAAAGAAGGCCCTAAACCAGCCGAAATACCTATATAGTAGAATGTAGGGTTTCCAAGATTTTAGGGATCATGATTATGATTTGGGAAAGTATCCCCAGAACAGTACCTAGGACAGGGACAGGCTTTCAGACACCAGAACTCGTCGATCGAGCCAGAATTGCAATGGGGTTCCTTCACGGGTTCTGTAACTAAGGATGTGTATAAGGGACCACCTAGAAGGGTTCCATACTGTAGGGGCTTTGAAAAATTGGAAGCAGGTTTTGGGTTATATATTATACTTATCATGATAAGCAGGAGCCCAAAGGAACAGCAGTATAACTTCTACAGTCAGGGGGCTTAAAAACTCCTTACGTGTGAAGGCTTGGGCAAACCTGAGCCTGAGCATGCCCCCTCACCTTCCAAACACACCGCTGGAATGCAGAAGAACCCTAAGCCCCGAAACTCCTAAACCCTGAACCCTAAACCCTAAACCCCGAAACCCCTAAACCCCTAAAACCCTGAACATAGATGCTCTTGGAAAGGAACAACTTTGAACCTTCACGCTTCTTGTGCCCCAGCATCCATAACCTGAAGAAATGGTCCTAGGCTCTGGGTTTTTTTTGGACGGCAGAAGGGCCCATGACAAAAGCTGTCACCTGGAGCCTTCTCAGGTGCCCGAGCCTCGTTCCCGGCCGCAAATTAAAGAGGCTTAGGGCTTAGGGCCTTTAGGATTTAGGGTTACTGTAGATAGCAGTGTAGAGACCCTAGCCGGCGACCTGCATACTTCACGGTGCATGCACAGCTGAATCCCCAACACGCCATAGCCGTAAACGGCAACACCCAAAGCCGTCAACTTTCCCCAATCTCT
>CAJNJA010009786.1:0-35195 GCA_905231915.1 Symbiodinium necroappetens | reverse complement strand
GCTGCAGCTCACCTGGGAGACTTCGTTCAACTGCGCAAAAGCGAGTGCCAACCTTGTTTTAATTCAATGCCCACTGTCGAAGATGTACCGTCTCATATGTCGTATGCAAAAGACCGTCCAGACGTTGACAACTTGGGGTCGTTAAACACTTCGGTTTCGCAGGCTGAAGCTACGAGATTTGGTTGTGGGACAGACGCAGTCCGGCAGGTGACGCTGAAGAGCGAGAGCGGCGGTTTCTTGCAGCTGAAGGTCCTGAGCATGACGCGGGTTACAATGAAGTCGAGCAAGTGCGGCTCTGTGGTGAAGCTCCACACCCAGGACCCGTGATATATGAGCAAGTTTAGACTGTAGACAACTTGTCTCTGAAGGAAGATTAAGGATTGGTTCACCGCCGTTGGCGGTACAGCTCCCACTATGTGTTTCTAGCCGGAGTAATATGCATCACCACCGACAGCATGCCCACCACCATGCCGAAGACGACAGGACGACGACACGATTTTCTACTTCCACAACTACGACAATACTTGTGTTGATATCTGTACTTGTGCTTGTCCATATCGTGCTCCACCATGTATAATGATGCATGTCTGTGTTTTCAGTTTGCCTCTTCTCGCTCATGGGTTGTGAAATCGAGTGCAGTTAGTTCTACGATCTGGTTCGTCATTTTTCTGTTTCAGGATTGCCACCGGTTGGTACATCTCAAGTGGCCACTGACAGTCAGCCGTGGGTTTGGTAAAGTGTGCGGTGCTTGTTGTGTTCGGAGTGATTGTGACAGCAGGTGTGCTGTCTCTGACACGCTTAGTTATCTACAGTGAACTCAAGCATGATTTAAAGTGTGTGATAGTTGTAAGGGTATGTAGTCGTCGGGGTTATTCTGTTGTTGCCGTGGAGTTCTAGGCCTGGTTTTGGAGGTGGTGATGTTGACGCCGCTCATTCCTGTTTCGATGAAAGATGGAGGTCTGTAGTTGATTGCCTCCGTGTTTGCAGGTTCATCACGGTTGGTATCATAAGGGAGCATTCGTGCTAGTGGCCCCAATCTGACGGTTCGAGTGTGTCGGTTCAGGCAGTGGTACTTACAAGCTTTCTTTTGGGGGCCAGCCTTTGCCATGTGTCCTTGCCATGTGGGAGTTTCAGAATTATGGGAACTATGTGAAAGTCCTAAACTGCAAGGTGCTCTGTTTGTGGACGTCCAAGGGACGCGTACTGTGTAATAAACTCCCGAGGGTTACTCAGAGAGCCGTTGTGCCAACCTGAGAAGTGAGTTCTTTCCAGAAGCTCACAGTTTTCAAGAATCAGGACGGCACTCTGACTATCGACGACACAGAGCTTTCCGCTGACGAGCAGCTCGCGGCTAAGGCCGGTTCTAGAAGTTTGCATCAGTCTACGTGGCCTCTGTCTGAGTGAAATATCAATAGCAGTAGGAACAACGGTGCTACGACTGCGTACTACTCCGTTTGATTTCTGCTGCTGCTAGTACTGCTGCTGCTACTGCTGCCACTGCTACTACTACTGCTACGACTGCTTCTACTGCTCTACTGTTGCTACTGCTACTAGTGCTAAAACTGCTAAAACTGCTGCTGCTGCTGCTACTACTACTACTACTACTACTACTACTGCTCCTGCTCCTGCTCCTGCTCCTGCTCCTGCTGCTGCTAGTGCTACTGCTACTCCTCACAGGAACTCGGTGCTGACATTGAGAAGCTCTCGAGCAAGTCGTTGGGGACTTTCCAGCGTCTTATGATTTTCTCCCTTCTTCCGTTCTGCTTGCCTTTCAAGGCTTTCTTTCCTCCGTTTTTGATCCTCTCGTGCCTGTTTTCTGTTTTTCTGAGTCTTTCTACTTTCTAGGGCTGTTGCCGCAAGCGTGGCTTTTATCATGGGTTTCGATGGTAGAATGCTGCATGTCTTTGTTTGACGCTTGAATTTGTTGCTTCGAAGCCCTTCTCACCGTCCTGCTGCAGAGTCTGCGCCTTGTGGCTTTGTGGGAAAGCTGCTGCGGTTCGCAGCGCACTTTTCAGGGGCCTTTTGGCGTGGACATTTTGCAAAAAAACGCGTCCCTTCGCAATGATTTCGGCAACTGATCCAATCAATTTGCTCCGCCATGAGTGCTGCATATCACAAATATGGCATGCAGGAGACGGCGCTCTCTGTCCTCGACTCCATAGGGACCTCCGGAAACCGAGTAGTAGATGATCGCCGCGAGCCCGAGAAACGAAAGCCTGTCGTAGGCGGACACTTTCAAAATTTCTGAGTGTCTGAGATGACATCTCGTCATTGACTCTGAGGGGTTTCGCTCGCCTTTGCCGTGTTTCGGGGAAGCTGGGCATTGCAGCCGTGCAGATCAGCTTCAGCGACGGCGCCGTCCATTGCGCCACTGCAAACCCGTATGCCACAAGAAGGCCCCAGAATCCCAAGCAGGACAAACATGATCGGAATGAAAGCAGTGAGTGGGAGTGCGAGTGTGTCTGTGTGTCTGTTTGCGCTTGCACATCAGCTCACCCTGGCCTTGGGCCGGCTGGCCGCTCCACATGCCCCCCTGACACTCTCCTTACCTATGCCTCAGAGCAAAGCCGAAGAGTTTGTGCAACTCGGGGAACGGTTTTGCCCTCAAGGACTCAAGGCTTTGCACCTCTTTGTAGTTGGCGATAACGATGAGATGCTGAATGCCATCCTGATCGGAGACGGAGAGGGCCCCCACGGCCCTCGAGATGGAGCATCCCCGAGCCGAGCCCGAGCATCCCCCCATATCGTCCTCGTGCAACTCGACGACTTCGCTCTGCAGCTCCAGCGCCATCTTCCGGACACCGAGCAGGCAAAGAATTCCTCTGCAGCTCATTCCAAGACCTGATTTCCATTTCCATCTTTTACGTTCTGCGAATGACAACGGAAACTCTGGCAAACTCGTGAATCCATGTGAATCCTACTGCATGGTATGCCAAGCCAAGCGCACAGGCTGGCATTCAGAACTGCCTCAGCGCAGCCATCAATGCAGCAGCATTTGAGATCTATTGTATCTGAGCATCCACAGGATTAGCAAAGATAACCCTAATTCTGCGAAGGCGGCCTTCCTAGATTTAAACGCCTGCCCGCTCAGCTTCACACGCAAATGGACAGCCTGAGATAGCGATGCAGCCAGTATGTTCTTGGTCCTACATCATTTGTTGCCGCTTGTCCCAGAATCCGAGCGTGCTTGAGCACGAGTGATACGGTGAAAGGCATCGTGGGCCCACTGTGGGGTCGAGTGCTGGGCGGCTGGGCCCCTGCTGTTGGGTTTGAGCTTTGCCTCGTTGTTTGGAGGACCCGGCCCTCCCGCTGTCAGCCAGTGCAATGCAGCTCAAGTCCCAGCCAAAGTTCAGTGACACGGCACTGTGCTACATGCGCTGTATTGCATGGGCACATGGCATCAACTGCTGGCAGCTCTGCATACAAACTCATCCAAGCGACAGCAGTCTCGTTGATAGCACGAAGCCAAGTGCTGCTAGAAAAGTCACCTAAGCAAATCTCTGTCCATGTCAGTATCTATCACATCTCCTGGCACTCAGGCATAGGCCAGGAGGAACAAAAGCAATGGAAACAGCCTCGCCTGGTATCGATGCATCGTGGCATGGTGCGCTTCAAGAGCTTTCTTGATGAAATTGCAAGGCCCAGGCAAATGTAGCTGCACGGCGACGCTCGTGGATGTTGGCTCTGTGAAACGAGTAGAGACTCTCTGCCTGAGCGAAGTTGCAGTCGAGCATCATGACAGCTCTGATAGCCTGAGCGCCCGACGTTGTTGAAAGCAAGACATCCTCTTTCAATGTCCGCAGACATAACTCGTCGCGGGTGGGGCAATGCTGACTAGCTGTAAGATCTCGGGTAGCCTTCTGAATACCATTAAATCAAATCATGTCTGGATTCAGGGCTGCCGACGTCTGGCTGCTGCCGACTTGACTAATGCTTTGGCCGATGGCGGCTTGTAAGGGCTGCGCAACATGTGCACATCGACATGACAACAGTGACCAGCATACGATCCGCAGTTGCACAAAATCAACAGCAGCCGCAAGCTGATAGCTGCAATGACAATACTGGGCCAGCCCTTGTCAGACCTGTGTGACCTGATTGCAGGCACTGTGCATCCGATTCCGTGGACTTCCCGTGCATTCCCAGACTCGTCTGTTCAGCAAGCTGCACTGCGGCGTTTTTCAACTGTGCAAATGAAGTTCAGCAACTCGCGTGCAGGAAGTATTACTCGCCCTCAGGGAGTTTGCAAGCAAGTCAAAGCGGCAAGATGGTGGCACACACAAACCGGAATGTGACGTGCCTTTGTTGTACGGATCCACTCTAGCTGCCAAGCCGAGTTCTTTGAGCAGCTGGAGAACCGCCGGCCGCAGCAGCGACTCACCTTGCACTGAGTTGCACTGCTGTGTACCTAGGACCTTAGGACAGTTGCCAGTCGTCGCGACTGCATCAAAGGATTCTATCGCCACCCCGCCATCCCTCCACAGATTGCATACAGCAGTATCTAATCTTCCAGTTCCTTCTTTTTCACGCTGTTGCAGATTCTTTGCAGCTTCCCGTTCGCAATTTATCATCTATACCGGTGTTGATCTGTCAACCACTGTGCAGAAATGCCGTAGGAGGCGGTGAGCTCCCAGAATCCTTGCCGGCCTTCGGAGTGGCTGCCGCGCCCCGTCACCAGGACAAGGCCTCGGCCCGGCGATGCCTTTTTTGCTCTCTGTGGTGACCTGTGAAAGAGAAATGCTGATGCTGATCGCAAGGGCCGCGCCCCAGGACGGCAGCATCCCAGGCTTCACCATCGTGGCGTCCAACAGAGCACAGCAGACTGCCAGGCGTGCCTCTTGCAGATCTGCACTCGAACGTGACTGTGATCCTGACGGCCTGGTTTCCAGCCTCCTCTGGCTGCAAACCATGCAGGTCGAGGTGTCCCCAACGGCGGCCCGGTTCGAGCCATCCTGCTCCAGCCTTGCGACCGCCAAGCCGAAGTCCACGAAGCGGGCGCTCCCGATACCAAGCCTGCAAGAGCAGTGGGAGCCGTGTGACACGGGTGTCCCCAAAGGTAAGTAAGTTGTAGATGAACACAACCAAGACGCCAGTGCTGTTGCCAAATCGCCCATGTGCACATGGCTGGTCATGCCGGCGGCTTGAAAGACATCGTCCAACACCATGCCAGAAGCCTCCGCCACAAGGAGAAGACGCGAGCCGTGCTGCTGAAATGGCCACTACACGCGGCCCCCGGGCCTCCATCGTCTGGAGCAGTTGCAGCACCTGCTGCCACTTCGTCGACTTCTGGCAGGCCGAGACCACCAGGGAAAGCGTGAGCCTCACGGGCGTGCATTGCTCTGAGGGGAGCGAACCCTTCCGAAGTCTGAGGAGAAAGCTGACTCAGTGGTGCTCCTGCCACGGCACCGTCGGAAACGACCTAGACCAGAGCCTATACTGAACAGCTTTACTCTGAAGACCCCGGGTCCGGCAAGGGAGGCATCTTCCAGGATTTGCAAACAGCTCTGCCAGGATGAGTTCTTCTCAAATACTCGGCACAGTGTGTTGAAGGTGCCGTCGAGCACATTCAACTTCCTTGGCATGATTATGGCACTGCTAGTGCCGGTCGAAGATGCGTTGTCCATGTCTTCTGGTCTTCTCATGCAGATGCAGGACCCGACAGCACATGGGATCCAGTTGGACATCGTTCTATGCTGACACCTGCTGTCTGCCTCTTTCTGCCTGAAGGTCGCCTCATAGTTGTTTGTGACAGCTAGCACACCGTGGGATATCTAGAACCAAGCCAGGGAAGTCGCTACAGTACATCAAGACTGGCATCTCCGCCGTCGCCGATCGATGGAAACAAGATCCTCGCGAGACGGCGGGAGGACAATGACGAACGAGACAGGGAGAAGTCACCGTGCAAAAGCAGAACGGGGAAGACAAGAACCTAAATCAGAACCCCATCCGGCTCGGATGTACCCCCGGGCTGTAGCTTGGGCTGAAAGAATGGAAGCCAGCAGATCATCCAAACAGGAAGCACTGCATGCACTTGCAACAACGTAAAACAGCAAGACACATGCAAATAGGGTCCCCCCCAAACGAAGTGAATTAAGTGGCCTCCCGAATCCCCCCGAATTCAGGATAGAGTCGCCTCGTACAGGGTGTGTTGAACCGAAACGAGGATTGGTGGCCAATATGACCCATGAGTGGAAGGGCTTTATTTGAGAACGGCCAAGGAAAGAAATCCCCGACCTGCTTAAAATGTGCAATGCCATGAGACAATCTGAAAGACCTCTGCAAAGCATGGTACAGCATGCACTATCCCTCTGGCATGAGGATGAAACAGGATGAAATTGCAACAGGCGGAGAAAAAACTCAGTGCAAGCCACCAGACGGCAACAACCAGCCCCACAAGCATCATCATGACTCTCCCCCTGCCAAGCGATTTTTTTAAAGATCTGGCCGTTCACACTCGAAGTTAACCGTCTCGTTTCCTCTCGCTGCTCTGCGCTATGTGTCCTTGTACTTGTCGCACATCCCGTCACATCCCCCATGTCATGTGGGGCCCTGGTTGGACGTCGCCGCTGCACGTGTTGGGTGGGGCGTTTCTGACGGTCTTCCCAGTTTCTCCCAGGGCCACTGCTCGTCCTCCTGCGCCTTTGTCTGTGATTCACAAGGCATCTCGAGCCTCTGGATGCACCCCCCCTTGGCAGTCCTCACACACCTCCGCATCTGCATCGTCATCGCCTCCCCAGTCCACCTCCATGTCGTTGCCGTGCTTCACTGTTGTGACTGGCCTGTGATGTTGCGGCTCGGACGGTGCTGGCCCCCCCCTCCCCCCCTCCGCCCGGAGTTGGGAGCTGCCCGTTGCATCGACGCCCCCTTGTCTGTCCGGTCAGGTGTCTGGGTGGTGGCCGAGAGGGTTCCGTTACACTAAGTGGTCACTGGCCTGACCCTCAGGCCTTGCGCCCGTCCTTCCACCCCTTGCTTTAAGGAGTAGGAGACTTTGAGACTCTTCAGCAGTCTCTGTTCTTCAGCACAGACAGAGAAAGCAGAGCACGCTCCGCGCTCCCACGCAGCCTCTCTCGCTTTCTCTTTCTATCGTGCGGTGTGACCCCTAACCTAGCGGTTGCGCACACACCTGTTGTGGAGCTCTAGGCATACAACTCAACTGACAACCGGCTCGCTCTCGCTCCCTCACACGATTCAGCTAGACCACTTTTGCAGCATCCGAGCATACAGCTCGAAGACACATTGCCAGCGGCTTCCCCGGAAGCAGGCGCTCATCGTCGTGTTGTAAGAGATTGAGTCTGGTTGCCTACTGCGTCAGTTGCAGAGGCAGCATGATATCCCCGCTTGGCGGCTTTGGCCTGGTAGAATGCAGCATGCTCAAGGACTCCTCCCACCGCCAAGTCTGTGCCAATGCCGCCAGAATTGTGTTGACCTGTGGACATGACCGTTGGCCATTGACCGTCTCGTGCCGTCTCTGCATGTCAACTTCAACCCGCTGTACCGATGGAAGGTTCGCAAGTCCAATGCTGAGTTACTCCACATTTGAAGGGCTCTGTAGTCACCAGGATCTTGCTGGCACGGACTCATACCTAATCCACAGCCGCTTACCGTTGCGGGGCAGTCGCATCATGTTTGTGCTTGTGACTTTAAACTGACCTGAACTTAGCATGCTCGTCCCAGATCGCTTCATGCGCAAGGTTGAGATCATGTGTAGGAATGATTGACACTCTTCTGTACGAATTTGGCACAGTAAATAGAATTTGAAGTACCCCGGCCATGATGATGTCTGGCTTGAAGTAGCGGTGTGTGTCTGCGTAGATCGCCAGCGCAGCCTGCCACTGTGCACCTGAATGACGCAGCTTTTCAGTGAGTGAGTGGTAGCGATGTCTCGCTTCGTGCCTCGCGCGACGGCTGCAGCCGCGGCATTGAGAAGGACAATGTCCGGCTGCATGTTACGCGAAGACTCCTGACACGACTGACACAGTCGTCAAAGCATGAAACCCTCAACGCTGCATCTGCACCAGTATCCACACCTCCAGGAGCGCCAGGGCCCTGTCCCAAAACAAACCGTGCCCACACGCCTGCACGACATAGTTTCTGGTGTTCCAGCTGATGTGCGTAACTCCTGCCTCCACAAGTGCCGCAAATGTTACCAGAGTTGGCCGGAGTTGCTGCGCTTCCATCATCGGGAGAAGTGCCACCGCTCCCTGTGTCAAATATTGCCAAATATCAGGCTCAGTCTGCTATGAATGTTTTCAGCAGAAGCTGGACCTGCCATTGGCTGCCTTTCTTACAGGCAGTGATGGCTGCATTCCAGGCAATGGTGTCAGGCACCAGGAGCTGGATCTCCATGCTGTGGATGAGGTACACGGCTGCCTTGAAAGGAGACGGAAACAAGGGAAGCTTGCCAAAAACAACAGTCCATGCCTGCCACTGCTGCGCTCCCCCGCAAGCGCTGATTGCAGCGCTTACCACCTTGAGGTTAGGACCTCAACCGAGATGTAGTACTCCAAAACCCAGCTGCCCCTAGCTGCCCCAGCTCGAGCTTCCCAGTCCTTGCATCGTGTCCATCAGCGCCAGAACCGCCTGCCACTGAGCACGCCGGCTGCAGGCAGCTGCAGCAGAGCCATATGCGGATGGCACCCTGCCAGGACCACTATCCGGATATGTTCACAACAGGCATGCAACGATGCCAGCAACACAAGTGCATGAAGCGCCTGACACCTCGAATGTGCATGTCTGCGAGAAGCCATATGCACCACTCCTCAGCATCGGAGTTGAACACAAAGCGTTGCTTGTGACTGTTCTTCATTTGGAGGTCTCATCGTGTCAGGAAGCCCAATGTAAGCTTTTGCGGAAGGCTTCCATTCCGGCGGTGTATGTTTGGTGGCAGGGATGCCTCAGCTTCACATGAGATTGAAGGGCACTGTGGCTCACAAGAATTCAGTACACAAGCTTTGTCAAATTGCGAAAGTCAGGCCGCCCGTGTAAATTCTGAAGAAGGTGTGCCCAATGGCCATGCGCGGCACCTGCCAGCCTCGGAGCAAGTGAAGAGTGCGACGAAACTCAAGGTCAAAACTCAACACCTATAGTTCAAATTATCCTGCAGCTCAGTCGCTGGGACTGGGCTTTGCTGGATGACCACATGCGCCGTCCGCAGGCCGGAGATCTAACCCACATGGCATGGTGGCGATGCCACATGCCACCAGCAAGTCCCCCGGAGTACTAAGCCCTCCTCTGGATCGGCAGCGCATGGGAACACAGTGAAATGCAGTGAACACGGGCGAACAACGTTTCGAGGCCTAAGGCTTTGAACGCTGTGCGTCTTGTAAGAATTCCCACGACCCACCAATTCGCAAGTTGCGGGATTAAGTGCGGGCTCACTTGCTGCGGCTCGTCCACAAAATTTTTTCGACAATTTCGCTTGCCAGCCGTCAGAAGTCCAATTTCTTGAACATCCATGCATCTTCATCCAGGCGGTCAACCTCGTGGCGGAATTGGATTGGGGCTGGAAGTCTGGCGAACACCGCCACGCACTACGTCATGTTTGGGACCCAGTTTGGGACATCTGCCGTGCCTCGCGCCGCAGTTCTGCCATGATTCCCTCGAGGACCTGCCGTTGAATTGAAGGTGCTTGACTTCACGACTCCAAACCCGTCCCTAACTCTTCATGTCGCCTTGGCCACTCTCCGCCATGCTGCCAGCGAAAACCAACAGTAACAACGCGACAAAGAACCACACGATTATGCAAGCTATTATGAATGTCACACCGTGCAAATCCTCGAGTCTTCTGCTCTGTGCGACTGCGCCTTCTGCTTGAACTTGCGGTCGCGCTCTGACTCCTCATTGCGAGTCTCTCGAATGCCTCAGGCCACGGTGTGCACCGAATCAAGCACACATTGATGTCACCGTGTGCTCACATGCTGAGAAGTCCGCCGGTTTGCGGCCTCAAGATGACTTGGGACCACAACATTAAAGTAAGTACGTGCCAGTACATGGGATCATTTCTGCTCAAATAGTCAACCTTCAACCTTCGCGGAAGGATGTGGACAACGTGACTGTGATGATTTTGTAGACGTTGACTGAAGGCAACTTGAGAATGGAGGCCATGATGAAATGCCTGTGGTTCATCCTCTGTCACCTTGTTTCAAGATCCCTGCCCGCCCATGCAACCCAAACAAGGCTTTTTGAAACAGATTTGGCAACATCCTCTAGCAAGTCAGTCCGCGTGCGACCAACCTCATTTTGCACCACTACTGTCACTGGGGAATCAGTTGAAGGCAGGGACTTTTGCAAAGACCAACAAAATTCGAGTGAGAGATGAGACAATTTGCGTTGACAAAACTGCCTGCGACGGGATTTCTGGTTAACTTGGAAAACGGCCTGTGACCGGTTATTTCAACATAGTTCATGCATGTCAAACACTGCAAGGAGAATGTGGATGGTCATATTTACAACAGTAAACAGTATTCAGAGTGGAACGTCAATCACTAGCCCTCCCCACGACGAACCCAGCCGTAAGGTTTGGGAGTTTTCTGCACTCGAACACGAAAAACCATGAACTCAATGCAGTCTGCATCAGCCTGACAGATCTTCATGCCGATGATTCTCTTAATGATTCTCGCACCAGCTGACCGGAACTCGGCAAAGAACTCATGTGGAGCAATATCGTAGGGTATAGGTTCCCCCCTGAAGCCATTTCATGCTATTTCTGAGTAATCATGGCTTGATGTCAAAGCACGAGATCACACACTCCTAAGACCCTTAGGCAGCATTCAAGCATGGCTGCTACATGTCCAATCCGATCTGCCATGCAGCCCCCGCGCAGAAGCCCCGCTCCAGTTGGTCCATGCAGCACGGCCTGGCTCGCAGAAATATTAATCATCAACAAATAAAGAGAGGCGCTCGCTGCCAACTTGAAGGTATAAACCGAGTGATATACATGCTGTGATGGATCCACACTAGAAGCGCTTCTCTGAACCGAGGTCCCCACCACCGGTCGCGCTTGCGGTGCTTGCAGCTCCGGAAACACTTTCGAAATGGAACACCGGCCTTGGGATCAGCCCAGCTGCAATGCTTCCAGCTCCGTACTCGTGGCAAAGGATCCTGCATTCGGCCCTGGTCGGCCCTGAATCCCCATGGCGTTGGCATCGAGAGGCAACGGAGATGAGCCCAGAATGTTGCTTGTGAAGTGCGTGTCGCCAGATCTAATCATCACCACTCACCTTTTACCAGCCTTGTGCTAAGGAGGCCTGTCTGCGGGAGATCACGCAAGCAAGATCTGATGCCGCATGCAGCACAACTTGACGTGATGCTTCTTACCGGTGTATTACGAAGCCTTTGTCAGGGCGTTTCAGAAACTCACGACTTGTTCGCGGTATGGTCGCTGCTTTAGCAGGTGCCAGATCGCAGATCACCGCGTGAGGCGACAACTTGTGTGCCCAAAGCTCATCATGCACTTCTAGCTACTAGTTGAACTGTGCAAGTGTGTCCATGCAATGTGGAAAGGCCGAGATGGAACGCCTGCAGTCCAAATTCAACCTCTTCAGGATGAAATCAAGACGAGAAACCACGTGGCCTACATGCATTTGGTTTTCACCCTGATAGGTTAAGAAATGGGCTCCATCCTTAAGGATGAGCCAAGCTAGTGATATAATCAATGGCCTGAGCGATTGCGTCGCTCTCTGCGCTGCTTTGGCGGTTCGCAGCTGAGACAAGCTAGACTCGGCCGTTCGCCGCATTCGCATGAGCAGGCGGCGCAAGTTGCAGGAGGCCTCGCACAAGTGATGCACACAGCAGGCAAACAGCGGCCTGTGTGCATAGGGTCCTAGAATGCACCAGTACCCAACTGAGACGACAATGGACGAGCAAGAGGCACAGGAGTGCTCCTCTGCAGTTTGGCCTGGTCCAAGGCTAGAGTGTCCGGCAACGAGCAGCTTTGGCTCTCCTTGTTCTCCACAGTCAAAAAGCCTCGCATCGCAGGTTCAAAGAGCTCTCGCAGATATCTCGCTGAAGGATGGGAAGACGGCATTGCTTGACATGTTTCGTACTACACTACACAACTCGGCAGTTGTGGATGTCCTGTTTTCCGAAGCCTCGCAACATCTTTGAACTTCGCATGAAACTTGGCAGCATGCCTTGGCCACCCTGCGACCCGCTTGTGAGTACAGTGGGCACACGACTTGGATGCATGCCGCACGTGCTGCCATCACCTAGACCGCTTGTGGCCTGCACAAAGCTGTGGGCTGAAATCCACGTGGCAGATCTGTCGTCCATTGCCTGCGCCACGCGGCGGCTACAGCACATCAACTTTAGCGGCTTCGAGGCCTGAGCAGGTGTGGGTTGGCTTGCACACTCCAGGCTTCAAGCAGCCCCGAAGAGAGGATCCAGAGCAAGCCGCCTGACGTGTAGCATCGCAGAGTGCCAATTCCGGAAAGGCTAGGCCAGGCTCCTAGAGTCCTAGAGGACACATCACAAACGGTACTTCGGTGTCGTTCTCTGACAAGGGCTATGAGGGCACACCACGACGAGAACACGACGCGCGACGACTCTGTGACGCTCGGCGCCAGGAGCCCTGGCAATGGCCCGACTGGCCCTTGGCCTTGGAGGTGGAATGCCTGCGCCTTCACAGGCACGTCGCACGCCCAAGCCTTGAGAGGCCGACGCTTGTCACGGTGAAAGTCTGTGGAGAAAGGTCAGGCTGTGGCGGAATTGGCCGCAAGCGAGCTGGGCACGGAGACATGGCCCTGGCCTTCAGAAGAAATTCCTTAGCCGGATGCTGGACTGGCCAGCGCGGAAGTGCATGCTGGATGCATCTGGATGCCTGGATATGCATGGTGCACTTCAAAGCTTTAAGAGATCCTGCAGTAAACAGCGAAGCTCGGAGCTGGGTGCCATGCCTTCCAGACTCACATGGAGCACTTGCAGATGCTTTTGTCCTGCGAATGTCTCAGGGTGGAAGGACTGTTTCTGGCCACATTCCCGGATGCAAGTAGGTCATGTATCCCTGACAATAACGCAGTCTGGACTTGTGAACATATCGTCACGTCTGCCTGCAGAGATGAGAGGTCTGCATTTGAATGTGGATTGGGTCCGTGCATCACACCTTCCCGTTTTGTGCCCGTTGGGATCTGGCTTAAGTAGGCATCGACAAGCAACTATCCGAGGGATCCCAACAAAGTCAACTTCTGTCACGAACGAACAGAAACAGGCCGGAACAGATTCCGTGTCAGCAGGCACCCCCATGGCGGTCATCCTTGTTGCTGTTGTCCGTGCGGCTCTTTCCGCTCCCAAGAAAGTGAGGATAATGAGCACGAAGGCGAACGTGGCGTGGGCGATGGCACTGACAATGGCACAGTCATCGCAAGCATGCTGGACCCTGCTAGACACTGTGCGTGTGCCCTTGCACGTGCAGGCCTCAAAATAAGTACAAGCAGAAGCAAAGACAAAATCGCAGGGTGCCGATTGCACAAAACCAGTTCAAGAAGAATCCCCTTAAAGTTAGAAGTCCTATGACTGTGGCTCGCTAACTTCAAGCAAGAACAGCCATGCCTTCCACAGCGAGAACAAGGCAGACTGCACCATGCTCACTCCTGAGCGAAGCCCGACATGCAAGCCGTATTCCGGGGTGGGAAAGTCACAAAGGGACTCCTATGCAGGCCAAGCCACAACCACTTTTTTGGGGGGCAGAATTTCTTCTGTGCCGTATGACATTGCCGCAAGCGTGTTGCTCGCTTCACGCAGTGCTTCGGCTTGAAGCACATCAGCCATGTCCGTCACAAGCACAGCTGATTCGCTAGTTACAGACATGCATTCTCCTGTCTGCCAGGTCCTACAAACGTGGGAAATCTCGTTAGCAAGACTTCCCCCTGGTCTCTGACGACCGTCGCTGAACAGCTTCTTCAAAGCATTCAGCAGGTTGCTACAAGCTCTACGTCCTCTTTGCACTTTGCCACCATCGCTGCTCACCGCAGCTCGCAGCAGGTCGGACAAACTCTTCAAAAGAAGCACTACGCCGGCATTGTCTGGCAAGCTTTCTCCCCTGTGCCTGTCTTTCCAGCTCCGGCAAACTCTTGCAACTTCGTTCCTGAATTCTTCTCCACGTGAATTCTGCCAAACTAGCTCTTCTAGAGCCACCAGCAAGTCAATGCAGGCATCACTTTGCAAGCAGCTTGAAGCCTTACTCTTCGAGTCACCATGGTCTGCGGCCGCCGCAGCCTCCGAGCGATCTGCCGCGGCGTCCTCAGCCAAAAGACGCTTTTGCCAGGTCTCCAGGATTTCCTGGCACAGAACTGTGAAGGAATACCTGCTCAAAGGCATGTCGCTTCGCTGCTGCACCAAACTTTGCACTGTGTCTGCTAAATCTCTTACCAAGGAAGCCTCTAAAGAATTTGGAGGGAATCCTCGAGCTGACAGGTTTCTCGCCCTCCAGCTTCTGCACAACTTTTCGACATCTTGCGAAAAACTTCGCTGATGCCCGCGGAAGATTCTCTCCAGATTTTCCATCAGCTCAACAAACAATTCGCCACTAGCCAAATCACCAGACGCGTGAGCTTCATGCTGAGCTTCACGGAGCGTTCTTGCAAGCTGCTCTGCAAGCTCTGCTGCCTCATCGATTACAATGTGAACTTTGCTCCTTGGGCTGCTTGAGCAGTCAGGTTGTATCTCTGTGAACTCTGGGGCAACCTGAGAGTTGCTCGAACGGCCATATGTCCAACACGTATACACGACAAGTGCCGAGCAAAGCAAACCTGCACCGAAGCCTCCCAGAATGGACGGCACAGCTCTAGCTTGCAGCTGCGCGAAGGACACGAACGAGCTTGAGCTTGTCTGCGAGGAAGTGCTTGGAACCTTTGTTGCAGTAGAAGACCCTGTCGTGGTTGATACGGATGTGGTGGGTGTGACTGTGCTGCTGAAGGACTGGGTGAAAGTGAAACTCGAGGTGAGAGAGGTAGATGTCGTGGTTGATAAAGAACTGGAAGACGTCACGGTTGACGTGGATGTGGAGGTGGCTGTGACAGTCGATGAATATGTGCTGCTGGAGGTTTGGGTGGAACTGAAACTGGAGGATGAGGAGCTGCTGGACGTCTTGGTGGAGGTAGAAGTGGAGGACACCGTGGTTGACGTAGATGTCGAGGAGGATGTACCGCTGGAGCTTCGAGTGGAACTGGATGTCGAGGACATGCTGGACGTAGTGGCTGTTGTGGTAGATGTCGAGGTGG
This sequence comes from Symbiodinium necroappetens, assembly GCA_905231915.1. Lineage (NCBI taxonomy): Eukaryota > Dinophyceae > Suessiales > Symbiodiniaceae > Symbiodinium > Symbiodinium necroappetens. The sequence continues at coordinate 19,983 of CAJNJA010009786.1, read as the reverse complement.
AAGACATTGAGTTCGTGGAGCTCGATGTCGTCGTTGATGCGGATGTGGTGACTGTGACTGTAGACGGCGATGTGCTGCTGGAGCTTAGGGTGGAGATGGATGTGGAGGAAGTGCTTGACGTTCCTGTGGACGTAGGAGTGAAAGACGTGGTGGTTGAGGAAGAGATGGTGGTGGCTGTGAGCGTAGAGGATGTGCTACTGAAGCTTCGTGTGGAGCTGGAGGTGGAAGAAGCGCTGAACGTCTGTGTGGATGTAGAAGTGGAAGATGATGTGGTAGATGCTGTAGCTGTGGCAGTAAGCGAAGATGTTCTGCTGGAGGTCTGGGTAGAGCTGGAGGTAGAAGATATGCTTGTCTTCGTTGATGTAGCAGTGAAAGACAGTGTGGTCGTGGAGCTCGATGTCGTTGTTGATGCGGATGTGGTGACTGTGACTGTAGACGGCGATGTGCTGCTGGAGGTTTGGGTGGAACTGGCGGTGAAGGAACTGCTTGTTGTCTTCGTGGACGTAGAAATTGAAGATGGCGTGTTCGTGGAGGTAGATGCACTGGTTGATGTGGACGTGGAGATTGTGCTGGAACGCGATGATGAGCTACTGGTATATGTTGTGGTAAGTGTTAGAGTAAAGGATGTGCTTCTGGAAGATGTCGTTGTTGTGCAGGCATCCACATCCGGAATGGACATGTTGATATCACCATCTTCTGTGACACCTGGGGGCCGGGCGAGGTGGGGTCAAGTCAGCTCAGAGGACCTACGAGTAAATGAGCGAGCCCCCCCATTCTTGGACCCGAGGCTGTTGACCGAACAAGCAGAAGGATTATGGGTTGGTTCTGGGCACACTGCTGCAGGCCTGCGATGGTCAGAACAGTTCGAGCACCTACCTCAAAATCCGACGATAAATTGATAAGGTTGTTCAGCGCCATTGGCAGCTCCACAGCCGGTGTAGGATTTGCACCATTGAGGTCCTCAGCAAAGTAAACTTTCCAGGACCTCAGGTATGTAAAGTCGGCATCGGCAGGGAGATCAAACGAAATGCTACCACCGAGAAAGCCGCAGCGAGGATCTGAATCCACAAACGTCACATGTTGTTGATCAAAAGGTAAAGTGGTGAACGACCCACCAATATCATATAAGGGAATGATGGCGGAGGGAGCAAGCTCTGAGACCAGCTGCCAATTTCCTGAGATAACTGTATGAACTTGCAAGTAGCGGGGCGGCGTCGCACCAGGCATTGCAATGATTGCTTGTCGCTGAGTGTCTGCCAGCGTAAAATTTGAGTTGAGTTTGGGTAGAGGACCACCAAATCCTCCATGATCCAATTCAGCAAAAGATGGGAAGTCGAGAGTTGACGGGTCGTATGTTGCAGCAGCTGTAATCAAAAACCGATACCCGTCAACATCCGTCAAATCCGAAGGCCGTGTCCAGCTGATAGGTCCGGCTAATGTCCCAAAAACGTCGTTCGTGTCCATAAATACAACATCAGTGACACCACGGTAGGCATCCGAGACCACCGTGACTGACAGCATCAGGTGTTGCAAGCATTGACAGATCATTTTCGGCTGCCACCAAGCTTGCCGTTAGCGCCATGTGCGGCTCTGTCTCAAGCTGTTGCATTTGCCACGATTTACAGTGCTTTACAATGTTTTTCACCTGTCCCAGCCCTGGGTATGTCGCTCGAACTGCTATGCACAAAATCCGCCCATAACTTTATGACAGCAAAGCTGAGAACAATAAGCAATTGCTTCTTGTGGCAGGGCGAGACATGAAGTGATGCTGCTCCGACTGGGCTGCTTCGTCACCGGTGAGCTTTGCTGCTAGGATTTCTGAGCACGATGCAGACAAGCCTACGCTCCTACAAGACTACGACAGGGAAGGCTCGTGACATCAACGCCTTGTGTGGCAGTGTACGGTTTGAGTAACTAACACAAAACGTGGCTCAACAGATCTTGCAAGACAGGGAAGAGTTTTCAGTTCGAACTTCATAAGCCAAGCTGCAGCAAGCCCTCACACCCAGAGAGGGCACCGGACAGGCGTCCTGCACGTCGGAGTTTGGGAATTCAGACCCTTGAAGATTCAATACAGCAACCCAAGCGACAAGTCCTGCTCTGTGGGGCAGCTGTAGCCTCCGAACATGTTGCACCAAGAGACCTGTGACCTGTGAGGATGCCTGCCATGCATGCCATGCCTGACCAAGCGGTCCCCAAGCAAGAGGCTGTCCGGCAGGCGTCGGAAAGCAAGGCAGCCGAGACCAAAGCCACAGAACCTGGGCAAGGCTTGCATGCTCTTGCAGGCTCCGTCGTTTCAATACTAGTTTGCAGTCATCTCCTCAGACCCTACAAAGTGACCCGCCTGAGGAAAACCACCCGTCGGCAGTCTTCCGATCCACTCGCTTTGCAGAGACTCCACGCACAACCTACTCGCCCAGTTGCACCTAGTCACACAAGTCCCAACGGTTTTACACAAAGCGTTGCCAAAGAGCAATCAAGCCGACCGCACCGCTGCACTTGTTCCCAACAGGAGTGAGTTGTTCAGCAATTACTTCTCTTTCGAGCCTCCTATCTCATGCTCTACGGCTCTGGCTTCTCAGTGCCTCCTGAACACACAGACAACGACACCAACATCCTTAAGCAGGAAGGATTTCTTGATCCGGATGTTTACTCAGCGCACGCTGAAGTTCAAAATGCAGAGCACGATGAGTTCCCCTGACCTTGAAGTTCAAAAACTCTGGCTTGCGGTGACTTCAGTTAGGAGTGCAAGTTCTAAGTTCCTGTCTGCCGATCAAAAGTACTATGCCGTCGCTGCATTTCTTGACATGCGACTCGACTCGGTTCTGATCAGACCAACCATGCCGAGGTCATGCCTCTCTCTCTGAGACTGAGGTGACTTGATTGTGCAGTCCAGCGCTCATTGCAAGTACAGCTTTGGCACTCTTGTGCTGCTTGGCCGGATGGTGCGGGGTGCTTCTTGGAGTTGCGACTGCGGCGCCGCTTCGAGCAAACTGACGAATGTCAAAAAAGGCTCAATGGGTCAGAGTCACAGTGAATTGTCTTGACAACTGCGTGTCTAAACGCTAGTAACCCAATGCCTCTCAACGTCCTGTCTGTACCAATGAAAGCATTTGAGCCAAGTCTTGGCAATCAAGCTTGCGCTTGCCTTGCAGGCTCTCAGCCCAAGGCTTGGGCACGAAGATGCTACATCTAGCTAGTTACACCATGCCGCCATTTTCAATAACCTGTGCTCGGGCTGAGGAGCACACGGTTTTGAGAGCAGCAGAGTGGGCTCTTAAGCTTCAAGACAGCATCTTGCACCCCCCCCCCCCTGCAGCACGTGTACCGGCCTAGCCAATTCCTGGACTCGGTGCGAAATTAGTTCTGCTTCTGCCTGGGAACAGCTCCTCCGTAGAAGTCTCGTGTGCAGCGGAATCACGCAGGGCGTAACGAGCCTGATCGACATAGGAGGCTCAAGGTTGACAACACTCTGCGACCATCTGAGAACATGGTTGACCCTCCGAACATCTTTAAGTGATTCAGAAAGGATGCACTTCGTATCTGGCTTCAAATCCACTCAGGCGCCTCTTCTCTTGAACATTGATAGCATGTTCATCACACGTGTGGAGCAAGTCGTCATGCTCTGAGAACCGAACAAAAGGAGTGCGCACCTGGGCATTTCACTACTCATACTTACTACTTGTAGTAGGACGGCAGCCACTGCGAGACAAATGCTGTTGCGCAATGCAGCACGTTTCTTCATTATTTCGTTTACTCTTGACATCCCAATGCAAGCTCCTCAAGTGAGCAGTGAGCACTCGGGTGTCAGGCCGGGTAATGCCACTGAGGTCATGGCGACGACAGGACTCTCGCTCCATGCCCATGCATACTCGCAGGGGATGCATTGCACAGCCTCCACGCCACGAGGTCTCTCTTCAGTCTCTTCGAGCTTGGACTTCCCTCGTAAAATACTTGAAGCCGGTGCAAAGTTGGCGGAAAAACACGAAACGTGAGGACCTCCGAGTAGGATGATCAGAAAGGGGGTTGAGTTCGAGCGAGACAACATGACATGGTGTCATGGCGTGTCAGATTGCGGAAGGCAAGACAAGCTGACGTGCGTTGAGGACTCAATTTGCATGGGCTGTCATGGGCTTGGTTAAGCAACTTGCTTACTATTTTACAAACCTCCACAACTGCTGCAGCATGGCACCTCGATGCGGATGAAGGTCCCGTATGGCCAAGTTGTATTCACGTGCTCCTTCCACACTGTAGCTGCCATGTACAAGGGATCGGCTGCGACATGCCCCGTTGCATCACAAGTATTCGCGCCTTCTGAGGCACCATCAAGTGATCGGGCCCGTGGAGCCTCCGCTCTTCTACGATGTGGGACACCTGACTGGGCGACACTGTGCTGGAGCCAGATGTGCTCCTGAATGCTCCTGACATCTCCTGACCACCAGTGCAGTGCCAAGCTTGTATGCAAGCAACGGGCCTGATGGTCGACCAGAAGTACGCGAGACTCGCGCATGGCTGCCGTGACACCCACACCTAGCAATGTAGAGCATAATGGACTACCGTTATGAAATCGGGCCAGCCAATCATTGGGGCCCTGAGAAACCATTATTTCTACCTCACATTTACTTCTTGGTTATCCTCCGGATCATCCTCCCTGGTTTTGTTGTCCTGGGGATCATCATCTTTTTTATTCTCCGCCTTATGCTCCTGATCATCCTCGCTGGTTTAGTTTTCCTCCGAGCGTTGTTTTTGTTTTTCCGCTTGTTTATCCTCCTGATTATCCTCCTGGTCATCCTCTTGGTTTTTGTTTTCCTCGGAAATATAGCTTTTTTTACCTCCTCTTTATCCTCCGGTCATCCTCACTGTTTTGTTGTTTGCCTCCGAATCCTAGCAGATTTTGTTGCTTCATCTTTTTCTTGTTTTTAGAACCTTCCTCACTTCTTTATAGTCGCCATCCTCCTCCTACTTTCTTCTGCTTTGCTTTCCTTCCTGACTGCGCTCCAGCCGTGAGGGGGGGAGACGGAGGGAGGGAGGGAGGGAGGGAAGCAGGGGGTAGCGGACAGAGAGCGAGAGCGAAAGAGAGAGAGTGGGCTAATTAGTACAAATACACGTGTGTGTGTGTGAGAGAGAGATTCGTGTGGAAAAGCAACTAGAGGTGGTATAGGCTGTACTGGGGCAACATGGGGCAACATGCTCGTTGCTGGCTGTCGGGGGCGGCGTGCCATCTTTGCCTCATGTGCGAAACACAAAGCCACCGGGATTTGAAATACGCACCTTTGTACACAAGTATCTCAAATGTTCGAGGTGTGCAGTGCCAGCATGCTGGAGAGAACTTTGTCCCTATGTACGGCGGATGGCTAGTAAAGCTAGGATGCTTTACTGCAAATTGCGCATGAGGATCTCCAAGCGTAGCTTGCAGGTTTCCATGCATGGCAAAAGCCAGCTGATCGGGGCAATGACAATAATGGCAAAATCTGCAGGCATGCTTCTGAAACATGCGCGACGGAAGTATGTGTTGAAGCTCCAAGATGGATGTGTCATTGTGAAAACCCCACGACATGGCTATATTTCAGACCTCCCCGCACAAACCCCAATCCCCAAACTACACACATGCAGCGACACATGTACACACATCATACACGCATACCTACCTCCTACCTGTCCTACCTACCTGTCCTACCTACCTACCTACCTACCTACCTACCTACCTACCTACCTGCATCCATACATACATACAGACGCAGACAGACAGACCCACGGACAAACAGACCGACAGAGCAACAGCTGGACAGACAGCCAGCCAGCCAGTCAGCCCGGCAGGCAGACACGCAGACATACGGAGCAGGAGCGCAGGTCAGAGAAGCCGAAGCAGTGCCTCCAGGAACAGGGACGGCATGCAGGTGGTGACCGTGCCATCCACATCTACATCACAAACGGTGGCGACCACTGGGGGCAAGAGTGGGGGGGGGGGGGGAACAGGCCTGTTCCTGATCATCAGTAGCAGCCGGAATCTGCCGACAAACGCTTGTGACAATATGCTTTTGCTTTTATGCTTTCTGATACAGAAGCTGTAATGGATCTATTTGTGGGGAATGCGCCAGCACCTGTTTGACGAGCTGTGCTTGGGAATGTGCAGCTGTGCTGGTTGACGTGCTGTCGGGTGTCGCCTGATTGCGCCGATATTGGTTCGAACCAACCTGCACCAAAAAACGTGCTGAGCTGTGAAGCAACTTTATAACCTATTCCGAGATCCTACTGTTAGTGTACAGAGTTTTGCCGAAACATTTTCTAAACGATTTTGGTGGTTCCGATACCTCTTGTTGAAGGATTCAGGGGGCGCCTTCCTAAAGGCTTTCCGGGCCTAGGAATACGCCCTCCTAAAGGGTGTGCGGCTGCTTCTAAAAGGTTTTTTGGGTTGCCTCCAAAGCACATCAGCACATTCCTAAAGTGTTGTTTTGGTGGCTCCGATGCTGTTTTGGGCTCAACTGGACCTCTTGGTACAGTGCCGGCCACTGATCACTTGATTCCTTGTGGCAGGTATAGCGGGTCCCTCCCAAGCCATCTGAGAACATGGCCAATGTGACATGGTGTCACAGTTTTGCAGCGTCCCCAAGTAGTTTTTGAGGGTTGGGGTTGAAGCTTCAGCTTGATGCCCCAACCACGCAGCGAGTGGAGCAAAGCCAAAACGGCCTCCGGGCAGCACAGGTTTGAACAAAAACACCTCTAAAGACTCCAAAGGCATCCATTTGTTGAAACAGCGCGTCTCACGGCCATTGTCAGCTAGGTCATGAAGGCTTTTCGAATCTGTGTTCAATATCATTCGTCCGTTTCCCTGCCTTGAACGCTGAAAGGTAATGCCTTCCAGGTTTTACTCCCGAAAGACTAGTCTCGAAAAAACTGCCCGGGTCACTTTCACAACTTGAAAACCGGGCTACGAAAGCTAGAGCAAACGACTGCAAAGAGCAGGTTGCAGCTTTTTCGCTGCGACTGCTGGGGTGGCAGCACCTGTGCGGAAGCTTAGCTGATTGTGGGTGGTCAAGGTGCGCAGGGGATGTCTCGCGAGGTTTGTTGGGTAGCAAGAATGTAAGTTTGTTTGCATGCTCTCTGCGGGTTTGACAGGAAAGTACGCCACCTTTAAGATGAAATTGTAGGTTATTTCGTGCTTGCCGGTTTGCGAGGCTGGCATCTCAAGTCTCGAGGGCCTTATGTTTCTGATTTATGATGATAAGGGTCTGGAAGTCCATAGGATTAATCCGGTATTTTTTGGTTTTATTGTGTTGGTTATTATGATATTCAGTATTTCATGATTTTGGGTGTTTTGTATGGGATGTGACGTGTGTATATTTGCAAGGAATCGCAGATTTTAGTGTTTTTGTGTAGTACTTATGCTGATTTTGTATTTCCCCTTAGGGCTGTCGCATTAAAGCCAAAAACATCTCGACCTTGAAGACTGCTGTGATTTGCTGGTTATGTTAGTCTGTGGTGTCAAGTGTTTGATAGCTTCGGGGTCCGGGGGGGCACGGCGCGGCAGCAGAACTCAGGCAATCCATGCAGGCTTGTTTGCAATGTTGCAGATATTTGTTGCATATGTTCGCTTGTTGAAGCTTTTCTGATGGGTGTGGAGTCTCGAACCTAGCTTCCACGCGCTTGTCAGCTGCAGCTCTTAAAGTGACGTGGCACCTGCGCCATCATGCAAATCTAATCTGTCTTGTGGCGAAAGGGGGGCACGGCGACACAAATCCATGCAGGTTTGCTTGCAATGTTGCAGATACTTGTTCCATTAAGTTAGCTTCTTAAAGCTTTCTTGATGAGCTTGGTCTCGAACCTAGCCTCTTAGGTGCGCACGCTGCAATGCTTCCACGCGCTTGTCGGCTGCAGCTCTGAAAAGAAGCGGCAACTGCGCCGGCATGCAAATGTAATCTGTTCTGATGGCACCTCCTGGTAAGAAGCGGCGGGGGGGCACCATATGGTGGGTGGGGGGCCCACCTTGTTCAATGTTGCAGGGACCTTGTGGTGGGGGGGCGCCGTCCTTAGTTGTTGTGAAACAATCATTGCCGTGGTGGCGCCAGGGGGGCGCCCCCTCCCCCCTTTAACTATTGAAAACGCACCAGATAAGGTCGCGTGCGCTTCTGACTTAGATCTCTCTTACCTAAGTGAATGGTAAATGACAACTCCCGCAAGCTCCACAGACATGGCTTTCGTGATCACAGTTCTCAGTAATCCCTGGCCGTACCGAACCCGCCAAACAAGCCATACGTTCGAAACCCTCACCTTAGGGTGCACTAAGCCACGCCCGTAAACAGAAAGACCGGAGCGGATCAGACACCAACATAGGTTTGAAACTCCAGGAAATTCCCGATTTGCTGCCGCTTCCATCTGTGCTTGTCGCAGCAACAGCGATACGAAGGTCTCCGTCGACGCCTCAAGACGGCCCGCAGAGAGCCGAAGCCGAAGCTGGGGAGCGCACCGAGCCAGATCACTTGGATGGTCCGAGTGAGGCAGCTCACGGCTCGCCAGGGCAAGCGCACGGGCTTGTAGAGCTCCTCACACTCCCCGCGGGCTTTTGCATCTCTCAGCTCTCCACCACAAGCCCTTCGGTCTTAAGTCGCGTCCTTGGTCTCCCGGGCAGTGAAGGCCCCATTGATCGCAGAAGCCCGTGGCGTACTGTCCGGCTGCGCTGCATCTGCATCTGCAGCAGGCATATGTGTGATCACAGTGACGACTTACTACTCTTTCTGCAACACACGCAGGCCACAGCTATGCGATGTGTGCGCCTGCTATGTCCTTTTTGGCCCCATGTGGTACTTCTGTAGGAGCTTGAGACATCCTCGATCTCGCACACTCTCGAGAACACTCCCTAAGACCCAAGCCTCTCCTTCATTTTATTACGGATCATGATCTCTGCCTGGAAAAAACCATGAGTCGAGCCTTATTTTCGGTGATGTCAACGCTGTGGCTCAGGCTTAGGATCGCTTTTTCTAGCAGTCAAAGCGGAGTGTTGTTTCCGGTCGTGGCATCGGAGCCTCGGGCCTCGGTGAAATGGAATGGTCGCTGTTGGCACGAGTTCCGGACTACGATTGCAAAGGGGAACTCGCAAAGTGATCAGGGATACACGCGCTTTCTCGAGCCTTCCAGTAGATCTCTAGACATGCTTCATGCTGCACCGACACGGATTGAAACCTTTCCGGTCGTGCCTTCCATGGATTCGGAATGCAACAGAAATTCTGTCACAGGACGAATAGGATCGTACTTTGGTGTACTTTGCCGGGGTTTAGGGCTCAGGGTAAAAAGCGAGACAACTCAAAACAAAATTCAGGAATAGTCTGAATAGACCAGAACTAGCTACCCTTAGGGAAAGCACAGCACAAAGACAACAACACAGCCCGATCACACAACCCAGTCATGGGATTAAAAGACGAGCGGGAGAGCTGCGACTGCGGATACGAGGCGGAAGCCTGTTCCGCTTCCCTGAAAACTCGCATGCTGCCCAAAATGTCCTGCGGATGTCGTCCATAAGATGCTGGAAGTCTCGCACAGTTTCGGCTGCATCTTCCAGAGTCAACACGCGCGCCGACCCTGAGCCGACTGCGATGCAAGTCTCGCGGGTGCAGCAGGCACGGTTCAAGTCTGGAAGGAAAAGTCCTTGCGAATCCCCGCCAGCCTGGGAGATCGTACAGGAGCTTGTAATTTCCATTTGCCAGGGTGCTTTCCTGAAAGCACCAGGGCACGGCTTGGCCACGTCCATGCAGGCTACAGCGGCTACAGAAACTCAACCTTGCACCAAGTCTCAATATCCCAGTGGTACTCTGTGGGCAGTCCGGCCGAGTTGATGTAATGGAAGGGGCCCAGGACAGTGCCTGGCAGGCACTGGCTGCAGTGGCGCTACCTGCAGAAATGAAAGGAACCTGTGCATCCTGCCTGCACAGTGCTCGAGCCGAATCTCGGCGTCCGACAGCTCGGGCCACTCGCGCATGCGAGTCATCTGCAGGGTTGATGCGAGTCGCGGATCCCTGACCCCATAGCGACGAAAGCAGGAGCCTTGACTTCCAGGTCACAGTCGTGTAGAAGCTCCTGCAAGCCAGCCTCAGCATGATCCAGTGAAATTCCTGCAGTGTTACATTCGTTGAAGACATGGTCCTAGCAGCGCCATCGTAGCTGACACGTGCTAACACAAGATGGTCCGAGCCGGGAGTCCATTTCAAGTCGCAAGTAATCGCCGAGCTTCTCCAGTTCCTTTCTCCTCCATCGTAAGAGACTCTTGGCTGTCCCACGAAATACCAGTAGCACGCACTAAACACTTAACTTAACTAGCCACCAAGACAAGTCTCTGCCGGAAAGTAAGCCACATGCCAGGGACTTCCTCCCAACGGCGCAAAGCTGCTTGGGCACGCCGGAGTGCGTCTTGAACGATTTGAACCTGGCACGTTGCAACCTTTATTGCTTTTCCAAGCACACGCATGGCCCCTCCCGGTGTGCCTTCTCAACCAAAGCCAAGGTGTTTACGGCAGAGAGCACTGTGCCCTTCTTTGCCATGGCTATCTCTGCAGGATCTTCTGCTTCTCCAAACACGTCCTTGGAATGATCGCTCGTTTACAGAGTTCGGCCCTTCTGAGGAGTTCATCGATTATGGTTGCTTCTGCTCAGGGTGGAGCCTGCTGTACACTGCCACTACACAACCTTCGCCCTCGCTCTTCTCAATGTCCAAGCACGTCTGCCGTCTGCTCTGGAGGTGCTTTCTCTCTGCGCCACGAGCTAGATGTGGCTGGCAGCTAGCAGTCGCTCTCCGTCCGATTGGCATACACTGCACAGCCAACCCGCCGAGCCTGCCACGTAAGTTTGCACATGCTCTGCTAGCTACTGCACAAACAACAACAGCAGCAGCAACAACAACAACACCACCAACACCACCAACAACAGTAGCACCACCGCATCTACCACCACCAACAACAACAACAGCACCAACCGCCGCAGCAGCAGCGGCGGCGGCTGCGGCAGCAGCAGCAGTGACAGCGACGGCGGCAGCAGCCACCACCACCACCACCGCCGCCGCCGCCGCCGCCGCCGCCGCCACCGCCCCCACCACCCCCACCACCCCAGCAGCAGCAGCAGCAGCAGCAGCACCAGCACCAGCAACAGCAACAGCATAGGTAACGAAGCCAAGCTTCCATAAACAGAACTGCTCGGAAGTGCCGAGGAATGCTGGACTCGCCCGACACTGGCGATGCCACCCAGTGCAGGAGCTCAAACCAAGCAATCTCCTTGTGAGGCATCAGCTCCAAGTCGCACCGCTGCTTAAAACAGCAAAGCCAGGTTACCTTCTCCTGGCCGAGGCTCGAGTGGATAGATCGCAATGGAGATCATGTATGCATTGTGTGGGACGAGCTCTCCGTCTTCCCGTTCTGCAAGCGTCAGCGACACGCATGCGGCGATGGCCGGCAGGAAACCGATGAAGGACAAATCCAGTCCCCTGCATCACGGGGAAAGCTGCTGATGCGTATCAGTCTGAAGAACACAACGACTTAGATTTTCACCAACAGCTTTTCAAACTTTCGAGTTATGTCACATCTTTCATCGTCAAAGAAATAGTGGCTCGGATGCTAACCGTTTGAACTTACACATGTCAGAGAGGGTTCTCATCTGTCCATCTTGATTTATGCGGCCTGTTGATCCTACCGCAATGTCGTCGCTTTAGGCAGTCGTGCGAGTGACTGCTGTTGATGACATGGCCCATCGACCAGACCACTCCATGTGCTGCTATGAGCACTCATGGAATCTGCAACATTCTGCAGTGTGCAACGTTGTGCAAACTTGAAAGTCAGGCGGTCCCGAGGCATGGCAGGCCGTGGACATCGAGGATCGTCATGTTGCAAGCGAGGGCCTAGCCAGACGAGAAACCAAAGGCAAGCGCTTCGCACAGTTCGCCGTGACTGAAGCTTTTCATCGGCTTCCTGGAACACAGCAGTCAGCATGTAGCCCACCATGGGATTGTACGTCTGCACCATGCCTGAACAGTCTACGAACTGGAAAGACTGAAGTGATGATGTCTGAGTATGCTGGCATCCGTCAAAATATCTTGTCTTAGCGCAATTTGCATCCCAAGACCTGGTTTCTGCCCAGTGGCAAAGCCCCAACAAGTAGTAGTTGATCGACTGCAGCATGTGGCGCACCTAAGATTGTGACTTCAGAAGTGGTTAAAATAATCCATCATGTCAAATAATTATGTTTATGCTTTGTTTATGATTCGGATATGGTTCGCATTTATGAAAAATATGATATACTTTAACTATGACTCTACTATGATTTTACTATGCTTGGATCTATGGAATCATTATGAACAAATATACTCGAAACTATGAGAACTTTATGGAAAATGTTATGAAAAAATATGGCTTTCCGAATAACTAAGGAACCGCGATCAAATTGTAATGGGAAAGGAATGACGGTGCGGCACGGTTTCATTAAAATTATTAACTTGGGGAGATAAATTGGGAGTCAGAGGGAAATCGTAGTGAACTCATAGTGGAATCACAGTCTGCCAGGAGCCACTTTCCAGCCTCATAAATGGCCAACCATATTGAAACCAAATCGAAATCATAAAACATACTTACTTCATTAAAAGAATTTTGGCCAACACCTAAAGTCACAAACCTAAGAGTTGATCGGTCACGAACCAATGAGCCCGCCTGCTGCCACCTTTGTGCAACAGAGGCACACCCAAGGACATGCAAACTCGGGAATATGCGTCAAAGCATTGCCACCTCGCACCGGCGGCGCAACAGATGCAGAGACTTCCGGTCATACATGTTATACAGCTGAAATTGATGCGTAATGGCGTTGCCTGCCTGGCTTGGAGCTGTCGGAAGAGCTGAACGTGTCGCCTCGTGCGGAACTCCACGGCATGCAGCAGCTCCTGCTTGAGATGCGGCTGTTGATACCGACGAATCGCAGTTTCGGCTTCTAGCATCTTCTCGCTCCTCGTTGCCGAGCATATTGTGCTCGCCACCATAGGCAAACTCACCATCCCTTAGGACAGGGCATACCAGGGTGGCTCGTTGCAGCTCTCAAAAGCAAAACTCCAAAGAATTCTCCAAGAGTCTCAAGCTCATCCCCTGTAGGCTTGGGGACATTGGCGGCTCGGTCCTCTGCAGAAGCCGCACCCTGGCAGGCTGACAGAACCGCAAGAGAGAGAAGCCGCAGTGCCATGAAGTTTCTCATGGCAGGCCTGAGGCGGAACCTCCACTGTCGCGCGCTCCTTCCAAGTATTTCTTCCTGCGACCATTCACATTCCGAGCACCTTCATGCGGATCCGCATCCCTTGCACAATCCGTGGTCCTGAATGCAGGAAGGGAACGCGAAGCAGCTGAGTTGCTTGCATCTCGCAGTCAGAGAGGCGCGCATTCAGCAGGTCTAGCTGGTCACATCCGGGGATGGGCAGCCGAACAAACCTGACAGACCGCCAAGTCGCCAAGGCATGCAAGATGCTGGCTGAGGATGTTGGGAAAATGCCCCCACCTGGTAAGTAAGCGGGTTGCGTAGCTGTGCGACTTGATCGAGGCATGCATAGACAGCCAGATTGCCATCAGCAGGTACACTAATGAGCAGGCCTGATCAGGGACAACGGTCTCAGTCTTTCCCAGTACTGTTCCACTAAGCTGGATGCCGATTGGTCAACCGTGGCCTGTGATAGATAATAAGCTACTTGAAGAAAGACCGGAGGAGCTTCCTCAAAGAAGCCTTCCGAGTAGTAGATACTGATCATGCGAATGAAGAGCGCGCCTTGCAGCACCAGCATACAGGCGGCTTTCGACGCCACAGTTGCTGCTCGCTTGTATGTTCTAACAATTTCAACATAGGAGCCTTTCAAGCTTCAAACAAGCCGTTACTCATGTTGCTGCTGAAAGTCCAACCATGTGATAGAGGTCCATTTTTCCTACTGTCAGCTCCACCAGGTCGCGAATGTCCTGGCGGAAGAGGCGGAAACGCTCCACCTGCATCTTGAGTCGAAGCTCATCGCCTTGGCCGCGTGCACCATGTCGCAACATGTAACGTCTCTGAAACCGACCGTCTCTTTTGGCCGACAAGGGTCGTCGGAAGCGTTGGTCTTGGTCGAAGGCGAAGTTTTGCCGGTTGTATCTGAAGATCTCGCCGGCAACTAGGCCAACACCAAGAAAGACCTGCAAGCTCATTTCAGCCTCTTTTCGTGATGCGGGGTTTGAGCAGACATCTCAAGGGCACCGGAACCTCCATCGATTCTCAGCAGGCGCTGTCTGACGGCGGCTGCCCTTCTTGGGCTGCACGCCGCTGACGCCGCGCTTCTCTTCCACGGCACGACGAGTGCCAATTCAAGCGAGGCTTCCATCGCCGGCGAAGTCTTCTACGCACACGTGCAACATCCTGAAGTCAGACTCTAAGTTTGTGAAGTTTCTTGCCATTTCGTGCATTATATACCGAACTACTTAATTAGCTCACAGCGTGGCCCAAGACTTAATCTGCTGGCTGCAACTTCTCCGATACACCGAATGAACCAATTACAATCAACTACTGCATTTACTACAGGTGCTTGCGGCAGCCAGAACCGCTGCACGAAGCGCCACATCGCATGCTCTGGCAATTTTGTGCATGATAACGGCGACAAAGGAGCGAAGCATGAAGAGCACACTCTTCAGGCCAACATAACGATCTACGACGAGTCTACGACGTCGACAACACGCAACTCACTTTGGAGTCGCCTGACAAGCCGTCGGTTTCATGATCTCCGAGCGCTCGGAGTGTGCAGCTTTTCACGGGACTCATGCCCTGGCTTCTCGGGCTGTCACTGGACGCACTGGATGACAAGCAACCTAAGCTGGCAGCTGAGAACAGCCACTGCTGGTACTAGTACATCGGGAGTGAACGCTTCCTTAACCACAGGACTTCCCTGGACAGACTGAGGCGGACACGAAGTCACACATCTGCTGCGCAACATCATCCTCCGGATGGCACTCCGTAACACTGCCAAAATGTCCCCAAGCGCCGGCCTCAAGCATGGCTAGGGGCCGCTGGCCTTCGCGGGTCAACTGCAAGATCTTCGCATGCTACATCATGCTACTAGTGCAGCACGTCGCTCTCCTTTAGAGCGAGCCCGATGGACGATTGCCAAGCGAAGCCTTGCCACCAGTGGTGCGGAGTGCAATCACATTGACATGAACGATTCATCAAAGGCCCAGCGGGTGCCTGTTCAACTGCCACTGAAGTTTTGACAGGCAGGCGCGAGCAGACTCAGCAGAAAGCTCAATGTCCTGCTGGAACTGCCGCCCATTCACGGAGATGAAAGGCAAGTCAACTCTAGTCTGCTTTCGTCGTGCCTGAGGCAGCGCTCGGATATCAACCTAAGTGCGGCTCTTGACCGTGCTCTGCAGGCTCAGGCACATTGTATCCAACTTACTAGAAGTCCAAGTCCACAGCGTTTGAATCGTTGGACAACAGAACCACGATTGATGGTTCGACCTCGAGGTGAAGTTTGTCGCGTCAGGTCCGTCAGGGCCGAGGATTGCCCAAGACGAACATTGCAGCAAAATGAAGCCGCAGTACCGTGGCATCACAGACAGAAGGACTGACCGAAGGGCTGTTTTGGCCGCGACATAGCCTCCATTGCCATCGCTTCTCAAGGGTCCTAGGAAAAAGAAGAGAGCCAGGCAGTGCAGAACGGCTCTTTGCCAGTCAGTCTCTTGCATGCGAGGCACGCAGACCGACGAAGTCCACCTCCAGCCGCACGGTCGGCATCCGGGCCGGCATCCCACGAACGCGAGAAAGTCTCGCCTCGCTCAAGAGCTGTGCCCACAGAACCTGAGCCAGCCGTTCGCCGTGGAGGAGCCGCACATTTCAGCGGCCGGGCCTTTGGCAGCAGAGGGTCGGCCAACCGACGCCGGACAATCGGACCTCGAGTCTGACAGGAATCGGGCAGGAAACGGTCTGGACATGTTTGGCCAAAGCTCCGCCAAGCTCTGTCTGCTGGAGATCTCGGAGGGAGCGCATGGCATCAACATCTTCCGACACACCGGAACGCAGCTGTTCCAGCACCTACCACAAAGAAAGACAAGTTAGAGTGCCATAATGCCAAAATGCCAATGGGACTGTCTCGCATGCACACTCCGACCTCCTGCAATGGTGTTCCATGCTGCAGAGCTGGGAAGCACTGTACGGCCTGTGGCTACTAGTTGTGGCAAGCTTCCAGGCAATTCCAGCACAAATTTCAACAGTATTCCAGCCTTCTCTAGAAAAGCGTCTCCAGAAAAACGCGGCAAAACCAATTCTGGCAGCCCTGCCGTCCAGCCACATTTCAGGTGCCTCCGCAAACCAGCATCTCAAGCTTGATACAGGCGGCTTGGATCAACAACTGCGCTGCAATGCCTCTCGTCATCGTCAGCGAGGAATGCCAGAACCCAGCCACGATCCGGCCAGTTGCAACCACAAAGCACCTCCACAAACGCACGAGTGTTCTTTTGGCTTGGCCCTGCATGCGATTTTGCCTCAGACTGGCCATTGCAAAAGTGCCGGATGTGCCCTTTGGGGTACTGCTCAGGGACCTAAGCTCGTCGTGCAGTTGCGACCGATCGCGACAGCGCAAAACTGTGTGCTAGCTGTGCTAGATTGTGCTAGCATTGGACACGTGCCACACGCTGTGCCACTATCTCGCGGACAGGCGGAGCAAGTCCAATCTGGAACCGGCCGACCCGACCATAAACGGCACCATCGAAGCAGCAAAAGGATGCAGGAAGATACAGCACTACTTATGAAGTGTGAGCATTTTTGAACAGTGAAGAAGTGTGCCTTTGACAAGCAAGCAAGTAGTATCTGCTGCGCCCCTTTACCTCCCGCATCCTCCACTGCACAGAAATCAGAATACGGAGCTTTCCCTGCAAAGGCTCGGATGTCCATCCACACTGAAGCATGCCATGTGCAAGCGCTTGAATCTCCTCAGGGCACATTGTCACATGCCCGAAAGGCGAGAGATCCGCTAACAAAAAAGATCGCTCGTAGGGCATGCCATGGCCGATGGCTAACATCAAAGAGGAACCTTGTGGTAGAGCGGTGCCTGCACGAGGCACCCAGCTGCAATCAATTCCGTGAAGGAGGCACGGAGCAAGAGCTAGTCGTTTTGAGGGGATCCTTTGCACCGCATGCCGGCTAGTCGGACGCCTTTGTTTCGTCCAACTTCCAGTACTGGGCGTAGTGGAGGTGGTGGGTGTCCGGTTCCTCCCAAGCGCATGACACCTGCCAGGGCGGTGCAGCTTCACACGGCTTATTTGAGGCGCATCTTGCCGCAATGAAACGCCGGAAGTGTCAGGAGCTGCAAGTGCGCTCGCTCTTGATCCAACCCCGCCGCTACCAACTGCTCGGCATAGCCCTGCACACCGTAGCTGCTGCCGTGTGCCTCCAGTAGATATACATGGTCAAAACAGTGGAACTCTTGCAGCTGGAAGTCATGTTCCAACAGACCTGCTGCCACAATCCTGTCAATCTCACAACGAAGCCAACGTCTCCAGGTGCGCAGCGGTAGTCCTCGCACCGCTAACACCATGTCGCAGCGGATCATGCGGTACTGCAAGCAGAATTGAGGCGCCTAATTGCGAACGTCCTCGTAGTTGGGCATGAAAAGGAATCGCGGATCCGAGGCCATGCGGTTGCACATCAGCTGGTAGCGAGGTTCGAACAAATTCAGACCTGCAATCCCGAGACCATGCACATCATCAATTGCCGTCAGTTGGTGTCAACACAGTAGCTGTGTTTTCAAGCGACCTATCGTGTCACCAATGTTGCTCAACAGCAGATCGTTGAAATAGAACACCGGCAGCACGTCTGGCTCCATGGCTGGGAGATGCTGTCGAAACCAGAATTTTGTGCCACTGACAAGCTGAACGTCTACGTTTCACCAACACGTGCGGCCGCAGCCCAAACTTGCGACTCATATTCAAAACTACAGGTGCAACTCCCAAACTTTAAAGCGTGAGTACGACATGAAAGCAGCATGGTGCGGAAATTGAGTGAGGTCTTGGGGCTCCAAAAGTATTTTGTTGACCGTTGGTGAGCAGAGACTGCTGTAACAAAGAGCTCTTGAGCATCTCACTAGCGCACAAACGATGGCAGAGGGCTTTGCGTCTTTCGACCTGCGACTGCAGTTCCCTTGAGAGCGAGAGAGCGAGAGGAGACGCGGAGGGAAGACTGGGAACCCAAGCCTCGTCTACTTGCGACTCGTGGAGACAAAGCAATGTGGTTGTATCAGTCGTCAGCACGAACAGGTCAAGTTGTCACCAGGTCTTCTTAACTGTCAAGGAATCACGATCGCGATGGTGTTGCCAGGCATGTGCCAAATCGGCCGATTGCAGCGAGTTGTTTCGGCGAATTCACGTCCTTTTGACGAGAAGAGCCTCCGACACCCATGGAGCTTGGCAAAAACAAATCCCTTGAACAATAATTTGACAGGTGAAGTGCGCATCATTTACCTGCCTGGCTTTACCTAACTCGGCAATGGCAAAGCCGTCTCATCCCTATCTCAGACATGGAAAACCTTATCGAAATCACTCCATGGCAACAGCGCGAGGGGAACAGAACTGGCGAGGTGCTCCAAGCATCCCACATGCAACCTCAACCGCATCATAGGAAGCGGAGCTCGCATCAACACAGACATCCCATCACATCCAACATCCAACCGCAGCAGCAACTCAGCAAAGGAGAGAGTGGGCGTTGGGAGGAGCGGGGGAAGGAGGGTTTGGCTTTGGTTGAGAAAGTTGAATCAATTCATGCGGGTTTCGGCCGGCACACATAGGATGGCTTTCGTGATATTGTGCAATTCTGTGCAATTATGCAAGCACACCACAAACATAATTCCAGGGATTCCAAACAGCATTTCTTAATTCTTGAAGCAAGGCCACTAGTGAAGACTCCGATTCTGTACATGCTCAACAAAGCGGTGGTGCCGCAAAGCCCGATTGATCTGTCGCGGCTATAGTATACACTTTTCGACGCTGGCGATCCACTACATTCAAAGTTCAAAGGCCCCAAGACGACGATACATGCAGAATCGAAGCGCGAGACTCACGATCACAACAAGCTACCAGGAGACACACTTCAGAACGGCCTGGATTAAAGCAGCACAGCGAAGAGAACCAACAGGCAGCCCGAAGTTTTTTCGACTTGCACCATCAATTCGGAATGGACACCCAGTTTCCGTGGCTGTCCAACACGTTCTTGTGACCTCAGTGGGATGCAGCATGCGCGGAATCTGGGCTGCACGGGGCGCCCCAAACCTGTGGTGTGCCAAGCAGCGGATCGATCTGGAGAACGTTCCTGTTGGGGGGAGCGAATGAGAGCGGGTGCACTGGGCCGATGCGCGACAGAGGCGACATAGCCTTGCGACAGCCGAAACCGAGATGTGGACTCTTGGCACTCTCCGTTCAAGTCCGGCGGCGCACTTTGCAATGAGAGATCTAGAATCTAGAGTCGCCATCGGTCAGAATGTAAACAGGTGCATATTGGGGGGTTGAGACCTCAAGATTTCTGATGCCGCTGATTTTTTGTAATACCACAATCCAATCGCACACGACGGAAAGTCGAAGCTTGCCAACCAAGCCTGACTGCGTGTTGTATTGTGGCACTGTTGAATTGCGGCTAGACAGGTGCCGGAGAGCATGTGGCTAGTCGTGGCTGGTTTGATGCGGATCTGGAGAGGCGTAGTCAGTCTCATCGACGCTCTTAGCCCAGCGAAAGGAAGGGCAAGGACGTTATGCCTGCAGCTACTTCCGGTGCCCACCTCCACCGAGGCCATGTGAGTAGCACCTTTGCTGCCGAGGCATGCCCTGACCGACAGAACACAAGCAGATGCAAAATCGAACAATCAAACAAACAAAATCAAAACAAACAAACAAGCAGGCAAACAAAGTAACAAATACACACACTCGTGCAATCCTCCCTCTGGACTGATTTAGCATACATGATAGCAGTCTTTCC
>CAJNJA010009785.1:0-10839 GCA_905231915.1 Symbiodinium necroappetens | reverse complement strand
ACCCTAAGCCGAAGATCCTAAACCCTGAGCCGAAGATCCTAAACCCTAAGCCGAAGATCCTAAACCCGACACCGAAGATCCTAAACCCCAAGCTGCTAAGCTCCAAACTGTAAGGAAGGTAATTAGGATAGGGTTTTCGGGAAGTTAGAATCACTGTAGGACAAGCAAACACATCTAGTAATGAGCCGAAGCAGTAGCACTACTAGCTAATCAAGCGCTTGCTATATTATATACATATATATATATGTATATATATATACATATACATATATTGATTGATTGTATGTATGTATATACATATGTACTTTATAACTATAGCAGTCCAGGACTTTTCAGAGCCTCTGCTCGATCCACGCGTGCCAGCTGTTCGCGCCAATAGGGTGCAACAGCGGGGTCGAAGTCGTCGACCTGCCCCGGAGATCAAAGCTGTCCTACACTCTCTACTCTGCTGCCTCTGCTCTGCTCTACTCTGCTCTATGCTACTCTACATCGACTCTGCAGCAGTACACCATACCATGCACTACACCATACTACAATACACTTTATAAGTACTACCTTATACGACTGCTCCACTCTACTCTACTCCAAATCTGGCGCCTTCACCTGCTTGATGGCTTCGCGCTCCAAGGCGCGTTCGGAGAGCCAGAAGTCCAGCGCCATCCAATTCGAGCCTTTTGAGTTCCACTTATAGAGGCTTAGAGTTTAGGGTTTAGGGTATAGGTGGAAAAAGGGTTCTTAAGAGGGGTACATAAGGAGCCTGAAGGAGTCCCATAAGGGTTGTTGTAGAAGGCCTGGTATAAGTCCAATTCGGGCCTCTTGTGTTCCATTCAGGGTTTAGGGTTTAGGGTTTAGGGCCTCTATATGGTCAGGCGTCCGGCGTTCCAGCCCCCCCCCCCCCCCACCAATGGTATGGTCTGGTAGGGGTGGGGGGGGAGGGGCGCTGGCGTGCAAAGAGGGCCGGGATCTTACGCGAGCCCTACGCAAGCCATAAGCCCGACAACGTGGAGCATCTTCCTTTTCTTATGAACCTTAACCTGTGCCACCCAAGCTTAAATGCAGGCTCTAAGCTTGAANNAAACCGTCACCCTAACCAACCTACACGCCAAACCCTCCCTAAGCTCTCGCCGACTCTAAGCCTTATAACTCGTAACCTTAAGCCCAAAACCCCAAACTCAAAAGCTTAAGCTAAACCCAGACCCTATAACCGCACAACCACACCACAGGGGGAAGAGGGACCCCACACCCCACCCACAGGGGGGGTGGCATCCTGGACCATGGACCATGGGGGTGGAGGGGGGGGGACCCGCGGAGCGCCTGGTGTAATGTAGAGGCCGTAAGAATTCGAATAGGGTTTAAGGCTTAAGGATGCTAGACTTTGTTTCGACCAAAGAGCCCCCAAATTAAGGCCCCTGTATTGGGGCCTGCTGCCTCCTGCTGCTGCTTCATCAATCCTGTCATCTCCTCCTGTCTGATCTCTAACCCTGAACCATTCATTTTAAGCCGTGAGCCTTGATTTCCACATAGCCCTAATTTGATCCCAGATTCGGATTCTAAACTCTTTACAAGTCCTCAACCCCAACCCCTAAACCGCTAAACCACTAAGCCCCGCAACACAATCCAATCCAGCCACCTGCAGGCTCGCCCTGGGTGGCCGGGGATGCTTCCGGGCGTGGCTCCGGCTCCTGCATCTAACCCTTGGGTTTGATTAGGGCTTAGGGCTATCCCTTGGGTTCCAGCTACCTAGGGGTTAGGGCTCTTGGGCTCCAGTCACCAGGTGGTATCCGGCTCCCGGGTTCGTTTATGGGGTGCTTTGCATGTCCTACCTGTGCCTGGGGACCTATCGCATCTGAATGTTGCAATATCCCAATGCGGAATCCCTATCTACATTTCGCTGCACGTTATGCAATGGAATGTACGAATATACGTACCTGTAAGGAGACTTGTACATACATATACAAAAACATATACATATACATATACATATGTGTTTATATATATATATAAGCCATATGCTTGTTGACATTGCCCTGAATCGTGAAATCCTACATGCCCCAAACCCAAACCCTAACAATCTCTGCCACCCTCCGGTGTTCTCCTGGGCCAGAAAGGACTTCGCTAGGTCAGCCTCGGTCTGCTGGTGGGCGGCTGCTAGCCATAAGCTTCTCTTCAACGATATTTGCTTAGGGTGCGGGGGTTCCCTAGACCTCTTATCTGAGATTTATGAACCCATAGGGACCCATGGGCTCTATCGGGGTTGGAAGGCCGGCATGATGCCAACTATCCTCAAAATCTCGGAGAGGGGGGTTCCATATATGTAAAGACCAGCAAAAGAAGCCACTGACTCGTTAAGCTGCATTGCTCTATCTTCCACAACTCGCATGCGGCTAGATTTTACTTTAGGGCGCCTTGCTTGAGCCCAACACCTATTCGTTAAGGCACATGCCTTCAATGACAAGGTGCCTCATAATACGACTTGAACTAGCTTCCTTAATTGCGTGGCACTAGGCTCTTTCCCAAAGGCTCCATGTACCTTCATAGTAGATACTTAGGCCTTAAAGTACCTGTATAGGGACCCCTTTAATGCCTAAGTAGCTACTATAAAGGTAGATGGAGCCTTTGGGTTTGTCAGCTAGGCGGCTGCGGCTCCTCGCATGCGCTTGCCCTGCGGCCAGGGGCGATCCGATTGAAATTTGCCATCACTTCACCCTACACCCTACACCCTAAACCCTACATGAAACCCAAACCCGCCTGACATGCTAAATCCCTGGGCCCTAAACCCTCAAACCCTGAAGCCTGAATCCCAAACTTTGCTGTCACCCGGAGCTAAGAAGGCCAAGAGGGACGTCCACACTTGGAGAAGCTCCCTCGTTCTGTGTAGTCGGGAATGCGGGAAGGGACCTTAAGAGGGACTACTACAATGGGACCTCGAGGGACTATCATGGGGTTCCATTCCCACGGTTTAGGGTACACGGTTCAGGGTTTTGGGTCTACGGTCTAGGATTTATAAGGGATTTAGGGGAGGAAGGTTTCTGCTACTGCGACCCACGTCAAGCTGTGGTTAGGTGCCCTCAGACCAGGTTGGCAGGTGTTCCGCCTGAGCCAGGGGGCCTGGAAAGCCTAAAAACCTGAGCCAGGGGGCCTGGAAAGCCTAAAAACCTTCCACACCCTGTAACAACCCGAGAACATCCCCACAAACACAACCCTCATCTTGAAGGGGGCTCCTACAAATTTTGAAACAATGAGGTTTATCCTCCGAAACTGCGAGAAAATAGATTATGGTAGTAAACTGCACAGAAATCCCAAACCACATGGTTTCTAAACCCAAAGGCCTGAACCCCTAAACCCCTAAACCCTCAACCCCCACGCCTAAACCCTGAACCTTAAACTCTCAACCCTAACCCCGCAGACCCCTAACCCCTTAAACCCTAAACCCTAGGTGATAAACCACGTGGGGCCTCCTGGTTCAAACAAGAAGTCCTATAAAAACCCTATAGATCCTTCAAAGAACCCGAAAAGAGATCCGAATATACAACCCTAAACCCAAATCGCAACCCTGAGCCCTAAACCCGAAACCAACCCTAAACCCTAAGCCCTGATTCACAACCCCAAACCCTAAACCCTAAACCCTAATTCACAACCCCAGACCCTAAAACCCCAAACCCTAAAACCCCGCACCCTAAACCCCAAACCCCAAAACCCTAAACCCCTAAACCCTAAACCCCATGGAGCCTGCTGGTTCACGAGAAGGCCACGGCTTGAGGCGCCTTTCCAGAGCTCTCGTAGGAAGGCCTTCGATAACTCTGAGACTCTGAGCTTGGAGAGTAGGGTTTAGGGTGTCTCGGGTTTAGGTTTTTTGAGGTCTAGGGTTTAGGGCTTATAGGTTTTAGGGGTTGGGGCTTAGGGTGAAAAGGTTTAATAGGGATTGGCAGCTCGAGGGTTTGGGGTTGCTGGGCAGTTTTGGGGGCCATAGACCAGTTTAGGATACTGGCTCGGTTTTTGTAAGGATTCGGGGTTGACGATCCTGACTCGAGGCATCCTATGTCCGTAAACACTTCTTGTACGCGCACTCGAACTGCATCTCACGACAACTACTGAGGCCGAAGTACAGGCCCCTGAACTCAAATGCAACCTCATAGGGTTTTGGGGTTGCGGCTTTTGGTTCAAGGCGTCCCTCGGCCGCAATTAAAGCCTGTACGCCCTGAACCCAGAAATCTGCGTCATCATCTAGACCTCCCAACTACCATCTGTCAGACCTTCTGTCTGTAGGCCACATGAACTGCAATAGAGACGCCTCGATCAACGACAACTTCAATGATCTAAGATGAGATTGCATGGTGGCTTCCTGTATTGCAACCCTCGAGCGGAAATCTCTAGGTAGGCATGAACACAAACGAGGCCGAAAACCTGACGGTAGCACCCACAGAGAGCTGCGTTATCATATCCACGATTGCATTCACTCAGTCACAGTCGGCACAAGCACAGGAGCATGAGGTCCAAAGCTGTGCGTTCTTGGATCCGGTCTGTCGTGAGGGCGATCTGGTATCGTTGTGTCATGAAGGGCCGGGTGCTTGCCACCGCGGTGATGGGTTGGCAAGTTGGCAAGGTAGGTGTACGTGTGTATGTCCCTAAACCCTATAAACCCTATAAACCCTAAACCCTAAACCCCTAAACCCCAGAACCATAAGCCCTAAACCCATCTTCGCCTGCACATCCTCGGCCCTTAACCGGGTGCATCCATGAAAAGTCGCTCTCGAAGATGAGTTGCGGCTGGGGGAGCCGGAAGATGAGGATCGCGTGATAAGACAAACACGACGCTTGGAGGGTTGAGGGCGATATAACTACCTATGTCTGAACCTCCGACCCTATCCCAAAAGGTCCTAGGTACTGTTATGGGGGAATACTTCCCTAAATCATAATAGTCATTCCTAATATATAAACCCTACATTCTACTGTATAGGTACTTAGGACCCTTTGGGGTAAATAATGCCCACCTTCGGCCTACGCATTTACAGTGTGTGTATCCTAAGCCCTGAATCCCATACTTTAAGCCCCAAACCCCCCAAAACAACACCCTGCCTAAAACCCCAAAGTGGGTATAGAAAGGCCTAAGGGTCCATATTAGGGGCCCATACTTCTGGCCTTAGATAGGTCCTTAAGACCCTTTGGGTATATTGGTGCCCCTGGAGGTCGGTAGTTTCTACGAATGCTCGGCTCCACCCTGTGGGAACCCTGACACCACAACCCTCGGGAAAGCAGAAAACTCCAACCCCAAATCGTACCCATAAGTAGTTCTTTTTGGGATTACCTTATCGGATTCTAGAAATAAACCATAAGAAGGAACTACTTAGGGGCCCATGGGTAAGCCCCAACTGCGGAACAGCCTCCGTAAGCTTTTGCGCATCCGCTCGCGATTCGACGCCCAAGGACGCAACCTGCAGAGCTGGTTGAACAGTGTGTATTTACGCGGGCTTCGTGGGGTTTTGGACTGCTTTTAGAGGCTTCTATTGGGTTCTGTAGGAATTGACGAAAGGGTCAATTGGATTTGACTGGGTTCTGCGAGGGCTCTACATCTGAAAAGGGTTAAGTTCGGATTCTAACATGGCTCGGGAACTTGCTTCAGAGGTCAAGGAATGTGGGGGTTGACGGTGTCAGTGCTTGTTCAATCTAGGGCTGAGCACTAGGGGTGTATGGTTTTCCAGGCGCTTGAAGTCTTGCATGTCGGCTAAAGTCAGCCTGAGTTGAGGGTTATTCAGGCTGCTAATAATACTGTTAGGGGAACTTCTTAAGGTATGGTATACATGGAATTGCTAAGTAATCCTGGAGCCCAACACTTAACTACGGAGTGTATGCCTTAACTAAAACATACGGGTCTTATTTTTTTGATTGCAGATAAGAGTCGAAAGGATTTTGCTAAAATTTGGGGTAATGGGCTCTTTGGGTACGTGTTTCCGCTGGTTCCTTATATCGTGGGCGGCTATAGAGGTATTAGATCATGAATGGGGCGAACCTGCAGTGACACCCACAAGACTACAATGACCACTACTAACTGCGCCACCACATAGCATGTTGAACTTTGCACGACCCAGCACAACCGTGGTTGAGGCATTCGAAGACCAGCAATTGCATATTTGGGTATATGACAGAATATATTATGTGGTCGAAAACCTGCGGAAGATGCGAATTATTCTGTCCTGAACCACTAGGGAACGTTGAGGTCTAGGATGGTATTCCTGATGTAGACGCCACACAGTTGGAACCCATCGTCATCCTCATACCCTTATAATTAAAGGTAAATGTTTTAGGGGATCCCCTCACCCATCATCCTAAATCCATGCTCCAAATATCTGGGGCTCACTATAATTAACCCTAGACCCTTAGCCCGACCGCCCATATTGAGTGCACCATGGGCTAAGGGGTGGGCTCCTGGCCTCCGAAGGTTGAGGAAAAGACGTTTGAGTGATCGGTTTAGGGTTTAGGGTCAAGGCTCTAGGGTTTAGGGTCGGGTAAGGCCTTAGAAGCGGAGATGGGAAATAATTCAGGCTCTTGCTTTCGAGATAGCAAACGGGAAAACATGATGCCTTACTGCCCTCCTACGGAGACTAGGGCACCTCAACATCCAGCCGGCATCGTCGCAATCGATGCAGCAGTTGCTGGCGGTCCCCTGTCACTTGGCTTCTTGATGTACGCATCTAGAAAGCCCCAAACCGCTGAACCTTCATGTTGACAAGGTTACACGATATGACATAATTTGACTGCCGTCTATACTCGCCCAAATACAGCACCCTCCAATCAAAGCTACAGCGGGTACGACTAAATGTCATTCGGCTCATGGCTGAACATTTGCTTCAACACTGGAGGCAGCTCGAACCCACTCCAGCCTCTTCCAACATCTACACCAGGACCCAATCACCCTGACACAGTTAACCTATCACGACGATGCGTTAATGAATCAGGGTTTAGAGCAATAGCGACCCGCTACACGTTACTATCTTCGCTTGTATGCATACTGCAACTGTATAGCAACTGATCACAACACAACTGTTCGTGCAGCGCGTCCGTGCCAAAAGCCCGCACGACAACCGGCTGCATGAAAAACCGCTCATTGCTCTTCAGGCAAGCGCCCGAAATCTTAAACCCCGACAGTCAAAACCCCTGATCCCTAAATCCTACATAACAGAAGGATGTGGGTGGTTCTCAACATTAGCGTCCCTTGTTGGGTCCCCCAAAAAATATCCGGCGACCTGATGAATGGACCCTAAAGAGGGACCCTACTTTGAAGAACTACCCCTTTGCTACACCATAGCTCTACGCATACAGTAGGCTCCTTAGTAGTTCCTTTTTCGGATTACCTTAAAGGACTCTAAATATAAACCACGAAAAGGAACTACTTACGAGCCTATGGGTACTGATGACTGCCGATGGTTCGGAGGGCCACAAAGAAATCATCCTCTGAGGCTTTCTTGCTTTGCGTTTTTAGGGTTTAGGGCTTTAGGGGTGTAGGGCTTTAGGGGTTTAGGGTTTCGGGTTCAGGGTTAGGGTTTAGGGTTGTAGGGGTTAGTGTTGAGGGTTTAGTGTTTAGGGTTTAGTGTTTAGGGCTTATCCAATAAGAAAAAGGGTACCCTTGTTCTGACGGGCTACTGGGGAAACTAGGTATTGTTGCCAGCAGAAGAACGGGGATGCTAGTGTTTGCGCTTCTTGCAGGATACTCATGAATCTAGCATCAGTGCAGGGTTTAGCTGCTGTGCTAACACGGAAAGTTCAGACCCTTCTCATTTTCGCCCGTCAAAGCTGGGCGGCGCAAATTCAGTAGAGCAAGTGGGAGTCTGAGTATCTGGTCGAAGGACATCTGCAACCCATTCAACGCATGGCCCGCGTCGAATTCTGAATCCACAAGCCCGCATCCAGCCCCTAATCCCTAAATCCTAAACCCTAAAACCTAGACCCTAAGCCCCTTAACCCGAAATCCTAAATCCTAAACCCTACACTGTCCCTACACTTTAAACCCCAAATCCTAAACCCTAAACCCGAAACCCCTAAACCCTGAAGCCGTTGAGCCAGACAAATACTCAGCAAGGCCTGACAAGCGGATCTCTGCTCCAGGCTCTAGGGGAAGAGTGTTTCAGGGCGCAGGGCCTCTGAGGATCGGATCCGGGATTCAGGGTTTAGGGTTTAGGATTCAGGGTTTAGGGTTTAGGGATGGGTTTGGCATAGTATAGCTAGTATAGTGTAGTAAAGAGTATAGTATGGTATTCTCTAAGATCTTATGGTATAGTCTCGTCGAGTCGAGTATATATCATGTTGTGTATCAGCTTCGTGGCTGTTTGATTTCAAGCTGCTGACGAAAAGGTCTAGAGTGCAGGGAAATGGCTGACAGCGTTCAGATTTGCTTCTGGAGTTAGTCTTGCACTTTCCTTTCGGGTCTGGTGCTGGCTTTAGGTAGAGGTTTCGATTGAGGGGCCGTGGTATTCACCAAAATCCTAGACTCATGACCCGTAACCGTACAGAACGTTACGCCCTTGAGGTGTGTATTCGTGGTGCTTAGATGTTGAGTAGTTTTTGGGGTTGCGCAAGCTTTCCGATATTTCGTGCTATGGATCCAAACCCTAAAACCCTAAACCCTAAACCCAAAAACCCTAAACCGTGGCACCTTCCATAAAACCCTTGAGAATGCCCAGCGATGCGGCGTAACACCCTCTAACCGTCTGGGTTGCAGATTCGGGCTTTGGCCGTGGGTTCTCAAATCTGAACTTGAGACGGTTTAGGGTTTGGGGTTTAGGGTGTAGGGTTTAGGGTTTAGGGCCGTTGAGGTCTGGATTTACTTTAGGAGTATTAGGTGACTAGGGGCTTAAGGTTGAATTTTCCGGGTTGGGGTTTTGGGGTGGCGGGTCAGACTTGGGACCCTAAACCCTAAACCCTAAGGGTCAGAGTTGGATTTAGCCGCTGTCGGTTGCTATTCGCCAGGGGCTGAAGCCAAACGATGCCTTGCGAGCATTTTCCCCGCACGCTTTCTCTGGTGCTCCGACCTCCCTGCAGTTCATGCACCACATATATTTTTTGCTCCGGAAACCCCGCAAAGTGTCCTTCACAGCAATGTCTAGCTGCAGAGGATACAAGATGCAACAAGCTGCGAAAGATCAGCAAGGATAGCGAGAAGGAAGTGCGACCGAGACTCACAAAACTGAGTTCTTCTCAAGGGATTTTATTTAAGTTACCATAAGGGGGATCTATAGTAAATAGTATGGCTTCTTGATTATGGTAACTTAAATAAAATCCCCTAACAAGAACCCAGAAAAGGTCCGTGGTCAGTAGGACGAGCTCCTGGGCCGAGGCGAAGAGGCTTCCCCATGTCGAGATGGAGCTCGCGGATGTGATGTCCGCCACCTGAGACCCTAAACCCTAAACCCTAAACCCTTAAACCCTAAACCCTAAACCCCTAACCCCTAAACCCTAAACCCCTAAACCCCTAAACCCTAAGTGGAGTCGATGGCAGAGAGCATTTCTCCCGGAGCTGAAAGACCACTCCAAGAGACTCCCTCGCAGATGGATGCTTAGGGTTTAGGGCTTGGGGTTTAGGGTTCAGGGTGGTCTCCATTGTAGTTCCGTTTTTTTGGTTGGTTTAAACCTATCCGTGTTGGGGATTCTATAAGGTAAACCCCCCAAAAAGGAACTACGATGGAGACTATAGGTAGGTTGTTGTCTGCTGTGACAGTTCGGGTCCTACTATTCTTGAAGCTGCAAGCCGTTAATATCCAAACCCGAACATCCTCCCAGCCTTTTCTTGACTTCGAAGAACCAAAACCCTTATCAGAACAGCCCAAAAGCCTTTTATAATAGGGGCTTTGGGCCCGAATCCCCTGCGTCAGAGGTGGCTCGTTCCTGGCTGGTTAGCCCAGAAATCCCACGTGGGGGCATCCTTAAAGCCCAAGTTTGATTCTAGTTCATTGTAGTGTGCCTTATCTCAAAGTGTATCCCAGCACATCTGCGGAGTCCCTGCTAAATTAACCTACCCGTAGCTTGTAAAAGGTTATCACACCCAATCTACACTAGGTGGCTATGAAGGTACCTCTCTAAACCCAAGTCCCACAAACCCCTAAACTCGAAACCCCAAGCCTACACTACTCAACCCTAAACCCTAAACTTAAACCCTAAACCCTATAAACCCTAAACCCTCAACCCTAAGCCTACAAGACTCTATACCAAAGCTTGTCAGGTTGAGGACGAGGGACAGGGCTGGTCCATCAACTTGGCCTTGCGAGAGGCGCGATGCCAGGGTCCTTGCATAGTAAACCCCAAAAAGTTGGAAACCGGATTAAGGACAAATAGTGCGGGGATTCCCTATACATTACTCTTAGGGGTTGAGGCTATTGGGTTTCCAACTTTTGAGCTTCTACTATATTCCCAAAGGGTCCTAAGATACTCATATATAATATGTAGGATGCCTGCCCAGATAATCGTAATTCCTACTATAGAATTCTTCGTTTCTACTATGTAGGCACTTACCCATAGGCCCCTAAGGAGTTCCTTTTTGGGATTACCTTATAGGATTCTAACTATAAACCATAAAAAAGGAACTACTTAGGGGCCTATGGGTAGGGCCCTTGTGGATTGGCTTCCCCAGCAACAAAACCCGTGGCAGTAGTTAGAGGTTTAGGATTTACGGTTTAGGGTTTAGGGTTCAGGCTGTGTTGGATCCAGGCTTTCGAGGTGCAGTCTGCGAGCGCAACTCGGCCTGTGATTGCGGCGGGCCAAACCCGAAACTCCCTAAGCAAGACACTCTAAACCCGAAACCGCGAAAACCCTAAACCCCTAAACCCTAACCCCTAAACCCCCTAAACCCGA
>CAJNJA010009784.1:0-14588 GCA_905231915.1 Symbiodinium necroappetens | reverse complement strand
AAAGTGTTTCTGCTGATTCGCATAGCTTCGGGGACAATCCACAACGACCGGAGATCTGTTGCTGCTGCGACTACTACTACTACTACTACTACTACTACTACTACTACTACTTCTTACTACTACTACTACTACTACCACCACCACTACCACTACCACTACCACTTCCACTACCACTACTACCACTACTACCACTACTACCACTACTACCACTACTACCACTACTACTGCTACTACTACTACTACTACTACTAGTTGATGTTGCTGTTGCCGTTGCCTTTGCGGTTGCTCTTGCTGTTTTTGCGGTGGTGCGGGTGGTGTGGGTGGGTGGTGTGGGTGGGTGGGTGGGTGGGTGGGTGGGTGGTAGCAGTAGTAGCAGTACTGTAGCAGTAGTAGTAGTAGTAGTAGTCGTCGTCGTCGTCCTCCTCGTAGTAGTAGTAGTAGTAGTAGTAGTTAGTAGAGTTAGTAGAGTGTTTAGAGTTAGTAGTCAGCAGTCAGTAGTTAGTAGCTAGTAGTTAGTAGCTAGTAGTCAGTAGTTAATAGTTGTAGTAGTAGTAGCAGCAGCAGCAGCAGCAGGAGGAGCAGTAGTAGTAGTAGTAGTAGTAGTAGTAGTAATAGTAGTAGTAGCAGCAGCACCACCTGGGCTCTGCAGTGGTGCTGAGCCCAGTGCACATGTTGGGCACCTGTTTTGAAGACCCATGGACATCCTCGGATGCGTAGTGTCAGATGGAGTGTTAGTAGGTTACTTGAAGCTAACAGTCAAGATTGTTGCCGTACTTTAAGATAGCTTGCCTGAAGAAATAGAAACCGATAAGCAGAAACAACGACTTGGAATGGGACCCATAGCGGGGTTTCTTTGATGTGGCATGTCTGATGATGATAGGCAGTTTGGGCAGGTGGGTCCGGGCACCGGTATGGTGTGGAGCATGGTTGAGTACGAAGCAGATGGAGTCAAGGAGTCATTTGCGAGATGCGGGGCTCAAAGAAACGCTGCGCTTCTCCGTGGATCAGATGGCGAAGTGGCTGACAAAGGCTCAATGATAAGCGGTTGTGCGTTACATCTTCAGCCTCAACGCTGCTCCCCGTGCGCAGGTCCCAATGACAGGCATGCCGGGACGGTATGCGGCAAACTTTTTGTTATACAGCTAGCATAGTCGAAAGACATGCTGCTCAGTGTAGCACAATCACGTCAATGTGGGATCCAGCATGGCGATTCAATTGGGGAGCTGATGTCATGAATGGCAGGAGTCGACTATTCCAACAGCGATTTGAACGCCGGTCTGGCTGCAGTGCGCAGCAGACATGGCATTCCAGAGGTTCCAGATGTCATTCGCTTAACACACTCGTGAAAACAACTTTGCCTCGGGCAACTTGCTTCAAAAGGGCTGCAATTCCCAGGTCGGCGACTTCCTGCAGGAGCAATACTTGAAAGCACGGCAAGATGACACGAAGGTGCTACATGAGTCGAAACCAGTCACAGCGGATGGAGACTTGAGAGATCTTCAGAGAGCTGCTGTCACAGCCAGTTTAACGCAGGTGAATCCGGTGCTCTTAGCCTGCCGCACCCCGGCGGTGACCACTGTGCAAAGTGCGATGCTACGTAGCAACTGTTCGCAGCATTTCGGTCGAAGAACTCTTCTTGAAAGGCAAAACTCGGTCCAGCTAGTGGCTGCTGTCCTGGTAAAAGTTTCGGAAGCCCGTAAGGCGAGCTGCATGCGTTGGCGAACACCTGCTGCGGTGCTGCAGCATCTGCCGCTTTTCTGAATCCAGTTTTTTTTCCGCCCTCTTCCGGGCAATACCTGAGCAAATCTGCAGCACATCATCATGATATTGCATCTGTCGTGGCAAGCTCGCACTGGTCCACCTGCGGTTTGTAGCGGGTGGTTGCCTTATTTTGCGCCTCAGGCATATCAATGCAGTTTGACCCTTGCATTGCACTTTCCGGGCAGACAAGTTTAACGAAAACGATGCCATTCATCATGAACAACTCGTAGCACATGTTACACACGATGTTTTGACAAGGAGTGTGTGATGCAGCTGGTGCGGTGTCTTCAGTAGTAGGTGGTTCCTGTGCCATCCACCCGGCCGAAGAAACACCGTTACACTTCCACAAACGTGCTCCCATGGTTGGCGTGCATGAATCGGGAACATGAGATCCCAGCAATGGCAGGGCAGTGCCTTCGGGCATTGCATGTCAATCCTGGGAGCATGGCTCGGCTGTAGAACCGTGTGTGGCGAGTTCATCGAGGATTCCTATGAAAGCTCTGTGACAAAGTCCCTTAGTGTTCTTGTGGGTGGAGCGCATCGTCAACCGGATCAACAGCCACTTGTCCAGGCCCGTGTGTCCAAAGCTATCTTCCAAGACTCCCTTTCTTTCGACTTCAAGGCCGTTGCCAGGCACTGGCGAAGTGAAGCAGGTGACCTGGAGAAGTCCGTAAAGATCTTCGTCCATCCTGTACCCAAGTGTGCTGGGGAGGAGCTCCTGGAATTCTTCATTTCGCGGGGTCATGGCAGCGGCTTCGGTTGGACTCGTGCGGTCCAGCTACATGCTGTGCACATAAAAGCCGTCCATAATGCCATCATGGGCTCGCCGGCACGCGTGGAAGATCCGGAAGACGCAACTGTCTTTTACATCCCAGCTTTCCCTAGCTTACTTGTCGAACGGTATATCGATGCTGAAGAGGGGAAAGTGGATGTGCTGAACTGTATGTCAGCTTCGTGGGCTATGCTTCGGGAGGAGTTCTTTCTTCGGAATGCCGGCTACGACCATTTCATTTCAGCTGGCACTTGTCACCCCTATTCAATTTGCAGTGCGCTCGAGTGCGATGTGACCAATTTTCACCCCTTTGCGGTGAATGTGTTTGCTTTGGTTGGCGGGGTGCGGGAGATGGTTCACCCGGACTTCATTTTCACGCCCGGGAAGGGCTTTCAGAGACTGCGTACAATCATCGTCCCATTCCCCGTGACGCTGGATTGCGAGAGGCTCCTTCAGCTATCAAGCCCTGAGAGGGTCCGATCGATTGATGTGGCATTTGTTGGCACAGACAACTCGCGGGTGCGACGCATCTTCAAAGAGCTCATGGAAGATTCAACTTTGTCTTACAGCAGCAACCCCCGCCTTCATATAGAAGTTCTCCCAGATGATGACGTCGGAGAGGGGGCACGTAAGCTCGCTTTGGGGTCTGTGGGAACCGGCGGAGACAAGTCTGTGGATGAGCTTTACTCTAATTCTCAGTTCTGCTTAATTTTGCCCGGCCACGTTTACGATCTGGGTCGGCGAGCGTACGACGCAATGGCCAGGGCATGTATTCTGGTCATAGTTGCTTTAGAGCCGATGTCCGTCGCCGTACCCTTTGCCTGGCAGATGCCTTGGGATGAGGTTGCGATTTTTACTTCAATAAGAAGTCTGCAGGATGCTGCGAAGGTATTGGACACTCTGAGCACAGCTGCAGATGAGGAATCTGGTAGAGAGAGGATCGCGGCGCGTCGAAAGGCCATGTTGAAGTACCTTCCAAGACTTTTCTTGCCGCCGCACAAGAACTGCATGCCGGGAATGCCTACTGCTATGGATGGTATACTGCGAGAGATAGCAGTGCGACAAGCGGCTTGGGCATCCATGTCGACAGCCAGGTCAAGCAAACAGTCCACTGCTGGCCAGTTGACAGTGTAAACACACTGCGCTCGGGAATCTGTTGCGGAAAGTACCTCATGAGCATGTGATTCGCCCTCTGGACGTCCAGACATTCTGCGTTGTCCTCTGCTCATTCGTCTTTTCCTTGCTTTCGGGCAGTTTATTGCACGAAAAGGGGTCTCTCACATCAGCAAGCGCGGGCACAGACTGCTACGATGAGCGGCTAAGGACTACTTGGGCAGGGCAGTCTCCAACCTTGCATCTTGGCCATTTGTTGGAGTGAATTGTGAATGACTGCTTCGAGGGATCTCCAGAACCCACCCCTTTTTTCCCTTTTCAATGTTTTGCACATGAGGAGAAGTTCGGCAAAAGCTTGGAATGCACTGATGGGCAGCACTTCGCCGCGTTGCTTCAATCGGAGGCTTGTCGTTCATGGCGTGCTGGGCGGGCTCTGCTGTAAGTACCAGGAAGCTTCTAGTAGTCATTCTGCAGACTTCTTGCTCATGCGGACCGGACAGTGCGTGTCAGTCAACTGTGGGGCACCATGAGAGCAGGGCACTGGCTTGCAGGCTTAAGGAGAAGTGGCAACCCCCATCTTGAGCTGAGCTGTGCTGTTGAGGCTGCCGTGTTGGAGCCCTGCGAATGGGCTCGCAAGGAGGAAATGCTGCAGCCAAGCTTCCTGGTCACTTGGATGTGAATCGTTCACTTATGACACCTACAGAGCTTCAAGAAACAAGGCATCTCCGGCTAAAGGGCAGGTAATGCCTCTCTGCTGCACCCAGCACAATATTCAGCTCTGGGAATGCTGTTGTGCCTCGACGAGGGTCTGACAGGTCGTCTTCTGCAGCCCTGCGCCACCCAAGAACGCAAGCTTGTGCAGATGCTGCCCGATTGCTGCCTGTTTCCCAGGTGGGCAGCACGCAACATCAACGTTCCGCAAAGCCTGGCATGGATGGAGCTTCAGACCACAATTGGGAGCTCGATTGTTTCAACATGACACTTCTGATAGTCTTGGTGCCCAAGAAAACACATAATTAGTTGCCGCTCCAAAGCCCGTCATGGCTTTGAGTGGTTCTGCTATACACCTTGGACTCTGCTGGTGTTGCTGTCATGTCTTGCGGCGTTTCTTTGTGGCGCGTGCCCTTGTCTCTGTCTCTGAGGGTGGGCGTGGCATGCGTGCATACATACTCTTTTTCATAGCACATTTTATCGCCGATTGCTGCCGGCTACCCAGCGGCTACCAATCTTCAAAGGTTGAAAAAGCTCCAAATGCAGGCAGCAGAAACCTCTGCTGCAAGATATCAAGATTATGGTATAGTAGTATACACAAGTGGAACATACGTCCAAAGACGCGGTGGCCGCGTGCATCCGGTTTTGTTAGACAGCTGCTCTCAGGGAGGGTCAGAGAGCAGCCCATCAGGACACATTCATAACCTGCCCAGGAAAGTGGCTTGTGGATCGGCGACATCAAGTGACGCTTTTCTCTGCAGCCCGGAGAAAGAAACCCTGCAAATTCTTGGGACCGAGGTAGTGCATGTTGCAGGACTTCTTTGTGTGCATTCATTTCAGTCTACTTCGTAATCATGCGACATGCTTTGCTGATGACTCGAGATTGTGCCTTAGTGCACGGGTCTGAGTGACAAGTAGATGGCAGGGTCGTGTTGTGCCGACGGTGTGGTTTCCCTGACAGGATCATTTTGGGCAGCGAGGTGCAGTGCCGAGCAGACTGCGCCGAAGAGCACATCACCAGCTTGAGGCCGCGGATTGTTCATTTTCAGAATGGTACAGCTTCCCGTCTTACACTCCACGTGACAGGGGTCTGGCCACGGGAGGCCACGAAGTTGCTGCAACCGCAAACCCAAGGCACGTGAGGGAAAACGCCCAAAAGTCAGATGCTTGCGAGCTTCCTTTTGCACAGGAGGTTTGTATTGCAGACCAATCTGCCGACAGTTGGAGGACGTTTTGGGAACCATGGCAACCATGAGCAGTGCTACAGTAAGTCGCCGGGTTGATTGGCTTGAGTGATAAAGTACACTTCCCCCACGACCACGACACAATCAATCTTGAGGCTCTCAACACCACACCCCCCCCCCATCTGTCAAGGAAGTTGCAGTTTCGGGTGTCTCTCGGGCTGCTTGACTGCTTGGCTCCAGGGAAGGACGTGATGTGTTCAGGTCCAAGGCACCATGGTGGCCATGGTGCGCTGCCGCATTCCTCGAGCACTCCGGGATTGAGCTCTAGGCCAACATCACAACTTGCATCGAGGACGCTTCCTGGAGCTTTGCGGCGCCCAGGATCTTGGGGCAGCCTACAGCTGACCCCTTCCCAAGACACTTTGCCCAGAGATGTCGCACGAGCTTTGCGCATGGACTTGAAACGTCCCCACACTGCCCACACAACTCAGCTGACTCAGCTGGCTAGCAGATCCAGCACAAGCTCAAAGCAGCAAAGTGCCCAGAGCAAGCTTGAGTCTGGAAAGTCCGCGGGAGGTGAGAGCATTTGTGAACTGATGGCAAAGTGCCTGGCGCCCGGACCTCAAACTGGCCAACATCACGGAGTCCTGCAGAAGGTGTCATTTTTTCAAGAAAAAATCGTGATAACTCCCGGGCCGGTGGCTGACGAAATGCAGGCCACCACCTTGGACATTGCTCGAATAGGTCACGCCGAGCTGGACTGCAGAGCTTGTTTACTGAAGCTCCGTATGGTGGCAGGAAGCCAAACGAATTGGACGGGAGGGAAAGCTCAAGCCGGCTATGTGCAAATCGAGCTGGAGCAGCCGGAGTTCGACACGCTGCGTGCCCTTGTTTGGCCGATGCTTCTGCGCTCCGTGTTTCAAAGGAAGGCTGGGCCTGGAGCTAAGCTCCATGATCCTCCAAGAGGACCGTCCCTAGTTTGGTCTCACGCTTAAAGAGTGAGGCCATTGACAGATCGTGTAGAAATGTTGTTGGTGGAAATTTAAATGCTGACATTGTTACCGTTATTTTGACCAGCATCAAAGCCCGAGATGCGGAGCGATGAAAATTTGTAGCACAATCTTGAGACACTCTGCAGTGCAAGCAGACATGATGGCGGCACGGCTGACAGGTTGCATTGGTGCGCTTAAGTGCTGTACAGACGTACATGGCTTCGTGCATATTCGGCCGCCGTTGCGAAAGCTGCCGCCTCCAGTCGCTTCGCTTCCGGGGAACAGGTGCTCTTGTTGTTGAGAGTGCCCACGACAGCACCTCGCAGGACAGCTTCCGAGCTTCGTTGTCTCCGCAGGGTCTTGGGCACCTTGGCATCATCTTAATAGCAGCCACACCTTAGGCAGACGGTTGCAAACCGGACCCGAAGTTGCGTGCTGGGGCTGTCTTTCAGAAGTCCTTCTGCCACTCATTCTCACCAGGCGACAGAAATCGAAGCATGAGTGAGACGGAAAATGCCACAGGACTGCACGAACCGTGCTTCGACGCAGAAGCTCTGGTCCAACACGGCCACAGCAATATCCTCAGTCTTCTCAGCTTAAAGCGACCTCAAAGGACTGCAAGTCGGTCAGCGGTCAAAGAGCATTGGGCTTTGATTCACCAATGGCGCGGTTGCTTTGAGCTTTGTTCTCGAAGGCCGGGCTGCGAGTTTGCGCTCAGCTTCATGGAGGCGCCGCCACCGCCCTTCGCTTCGGACGTTGCGCCACACTTCGAAGGGAGGGGAGGCCTGGGAGGCTGCCTTTGAGTCAGGCACCAGCCAGATTGGAACGCTGTCCTTCGTCAACGCAGCAGAGATGCCAGTCAGCACCTGAGAGGTCGACGCTGTTTCACATATCTCTTGCCCTCAAGAATGTGCGGACAACAGCCGTCTAAGTTCACCACAATCGCAAATTTCGATTCTGCCTATTGCGGCGTTAGGGTTGCTTCTGCTGTCTCCTGCCATGCCACGGCGCTCGCCTGCTGGTGAGTTTGGGCCAAGTTTCTGGTATCATGCAGGACTTGTTGACGTCCGGTGGCTGTTGTTGAAAATGTTACAGGTTCCCTTTTGATGCCGTTGTGTTCTACCCCAGATTAGCAGCAGTCCTGTGCAGAGGTGGCTTGGCTTCATCCCACAGCCACAGCTGTCGGTGCGCCTGCTCCAGTGGCAGCGCCTCGGTGTGCAAGATGAACCAAGCTGCTCTGTGCAAGTCTCGAAAGCAACACGAGGTGTCGTTCGTGGTTGGCTTGGAGCAGCCGCTGACTTGGATACGCATGTGGATTGGGTGGGGAATGTTCTGTTTCAGCTTGTCCCTGGCGAATTCGGGCTGGCTCGGCGAAGCTGAGCCGTTGCCAGGTCGGCAATAGATGCGACGGACGGCATGAGGCGTGCATGCGTGCATCGCTTTTGTGAGCCAGAAGGTTTTTGAACGTTCTCTTGATGCGCGGTTCCAGCTGCCTTTGCTCATGCAGTGCTGGCTGTTGCTTGTCACTGCTCACAGGCTCGTTCTGCATTTTGCCACTGCTCAGCTACAGCCACTTCAAGTTGATGGTGCTTCGGTGCTGCCAAGTACGAACCTTGTCCGCACAAAGGAACACCAGCTCGAACCCGAACCCCAGGCCCTCATGGCCCTAATATGCCCTAATATATCCTAACGCCCTACTCGCGCCTCGGGACAAGGAGCAACACCGAGCTGGAGCAGAGCCAAGCTGGCTGCGGAAGGCAGCTTCCGGGAGAGGGGCCATACATGAACACGCACACATCTGCATTCGTCTAATTACATGCCTTGATCGGTCTGTCTCTATCTTCTTATCTGTGTGTCCGTCTATCTATCCAACCAGTCAATCTACCCGTACCTACTTACTTATTTACCGATCTGCGCATCTACTTACCTATATCGAATCTAATCTACTCCGTTTAATTGTCTAATCAATCGAGTCTATCTTATCAATCTGATCTCATTATCTGCTTACCTAGCTAGCGAACTAGCTATTTATCTCTCTCTCTGTCTCTCTCTCTCTCTCTCTGTCTCTGTCCATGTAACGATCTGTCGCTCTGTTTGCCCATTTAGTTATATCTCCACAACCGCGCAAGTTCCGTTCAGGCAGTCATAGGCCATTCCAGGAAAAGGACCCTGCCCAGACCCCTTTTTCAGGCCCAGCTACGGCAAGTAAGAAGGGAATCTACCTGCCTGGCTGGGCTCAGTAAAGTCCGGGAACCCTGGACCCTCTGACTGCCTTGTCCTCCTGCTGTGACCCTCCCTCTCCCTCTATCTATCTGTCTGTCTCTCTCCCTCTCTGTCTCTCCCTCTCTGTCTCCCCCTCCCTGTCTCTCCGCTCTCGCTCTCGCTTGCTCTCTCTCTCTCCCTCTCTCTGTATCTCGCTTATCTATCTATTTATCCACCCTGCCTACCTATCTGTTTATCTACCGACCGACCGACCGACCTACCTACGTACCTACCTATCTACCTATCTATCCATAGCTAGACATGGCCATATGTTATATATACATACATAGATCTGTAGGTACATAACTCACTTATGGATACATGTGATTCGTCTGTCTGTATGAGTGCATGTAGCATGTGTGCATGCATGCATGCATGCATGTCTGCATCGAATGTGCATTCGGAGGTGCATCGGCATGTATGTGTTTATGGCTGCATGAATGCATGGGTGGAAGGACGGATGGATGGATGGATAGATGGATGGATGTGTGCATGAGTGTGTGGTGTGTGTGTGTGTGAGTGTATGCATGCATGACTGCATGTATGAATGTAAATATACTGGGTGTAGCAAGTGGACGTACTTGTACAACATGACATGCCCATGTAGAAGTAGTACAACCGATAAAACTCGCAGGTAGAATTATACAGTTCTGTGTACATGACACAAATGCAGTTGTCTGTGGGTTTATACAGAGGTCCATGCGTCGCCCGGCCAAGGTTGATCAAAGAGCTATGGGCCAACGACAGCCACTTTCCAATGCCCAGGTGCCTAAGCCCGCCTGCACTAGAACTATAGGGTGGTGGAGGCTGTAAAGCTCAATGCTCGATGTGTGACTTTCTCGGGCGAGGTTTGTGCAGAGGCCTTATGTACACATCGAAAAGACTGTGTGCATGTGTATCTTGAACAGCGAATTCATCTCAATTTCCTGGCTTACACTTCTGGACTTCCTGGTGCTACTTCTTATGCTTGAACCACAGCACTTCACGATTTTCTGCCATAATCAGTTGGATCGTGCCACTACTTTTTTACACTAGCCGGCACGTTCATTTGGGTTTCAAAGTACGGGTGTAGCTTGTAGGTTTACACCTGGCAAGCGTGAACCTCCTCGTCTCACGAGAAGTGTTGCGAAACTTCAGCCTGTGACCACGCCATCTTGTGGCAGGGGCTGTAGCTACCGGACGTCAGGAGAATCTCGGCACTCAGAATAGTAGGATCCTCAATATGTAAAGCCCCCTTTAATCGTAGGTACCCGGCAGCCCAAAGCCAAAACCCTAGCCACGGGCCATGGCGTCTTGTGGGTTTTGCCCCGCAGCTAAGGAAGAAGCAGAGCTGCAACTGTCCGGCTCTCGGCTTTCCATCTCTCCACACGGGCACAGAACCATGTTGTCCAGGTCTTTCGGTTCGGGAAATGATCTTCGCCCCGGAGTTACGTATCAGATCATTTTTATGGCGTCTCGACTTAACACTAAATCGGAGAGCAGCATGCGTCGTGACACCGCCCAGCATGCTTCCACGACGGAAGTTTGTGTATGTGTATAGAGGTTATCCTCAAGCTCGGCGCGACGACTGCCAATTCTGGTTTGGAACTTCGGTGCGATGCTTTGCAGCTTGTGTTTCTGGCAGACCCCGCTGGCGAGCATGAACGAGGCTCATGGGTAGTGATGACAACTTCGTCCATGAGCTTGGCAAGCCAAAACTGAATCGGCTGAACACCTAGAGAGTCTCGAGATGGAGATGCAGGGTCGAGGGTGCAAGGAGTTGCGATGTAGGGGCCGGGTGCCCTGAGGCCGTTGACAGCTGGTGCGGAGTTCCCCGATCCCCGCCTTGCAGCCGAGGCAGGATGTGGCGCTGTGATTTTGAACACAAGGTTAGAAGAGTGGTCCAGCTGCAATAGAAAGCACTCAAGCAGGTCGTGGGTGGGTCCAATGGACTGGTTGAGCTTACAGAGGCGGGTTTTAAGCAGCTCAAGATCTCTCAAAGCTCTCCTCTTTGCAAACTTCGAAGGACCAGGGGCCAAGCTTCGACTTGCGCATCTCTCCCGATGCCCCACTGCACAACATGTAGATTTTATGAATGTGCGTGTAAGATTACCAGGATCTTTCAATTTCAGAGTGAACTCAGGAAGTCGGGGAACCCATCCCGAGTGGCTCCCTACTGCGGGTGTTCTTGAGCCCCTGCGCTGCACGTTGCACCACCTGCCTAGTTACTGGTTCTAATGCTGAAGGCTGCAGCCCGATTGACTGGAAAGGTCCTTTGACGGCATGGGCGAGCTGGAGCTCAAGCTGTACTACAGCTTCCGAGCTGTGGGACGCCAATACCACCCATCGTGCTGATCTACCTTGCGAGGCCCTGTTGTCGGGGTCTGCGGGCTCGGGGCGCCTTGGAGTAGAGTTGCAAGGGGCTGCTTGTCAGTATCTGAAATTCTTGCGATCCCTGAAGCTGCATTGCTCAGCTCCTTTAAGTGTTTTTTCTCTACTTCCTTTGGTGTCCAGTAGGCGCCACACAATTGTCTGTCCCTGCAGCGCAACATTGCATAACTGGGCTGACTGGGTGTGAGGCACAGAAAACTAGCCCTAGCCCACTGCCAGGTGTCATCCCTCGTGGCTCCCATGGCCTTCAGCAACTTGTTGCACATAGCGCTCCCGAACGTTTCAATGGCAGCGGGGGTGAGGCAGGCTAGCAACGTCATGCAAGCAACTGGCTGTGGCATGCCAGAGCTGCCTCTTCCTTGCAGCTGTGGAGGCTTGAGATCCACGTCGGAGGGTTGGCGAAGCCTTCAGGCATCTTTTCGAGAAGCCAGGAGTTGCAACGTGTCGACACTCTGAAAAGGAGGCTTCTTTCCAGAGCAGCTGGCCGCAGAGCTCCGGCCAGATACGACCAAGCCCCACTACGCCCTCTGACTGCATCCCAGTGCCTGAACATCTGGTGGCAGATTTTTGAACTCAGGTCCGAGCTTCCGGAAGTCTCTGGGCCTGGCCGCTCGGCCAAAGGAAGAAAGAGGAGGGAGAGAGAGAGCTGAGAACAAAATTGCGCCAGAGTCAGTCTGTGTTTTTGATGTAGAGGCTACCACGCAACTCCAGCATTGCGGGCATTGTCTCTTGCACCGTGTGTGGAAACATGGCTCCTTTCAGCTCCGCGGCCGCAGTTTGGGCCGCATCGCGATGTGCAACTGTGAGTCGATGTATTTGTTTCTCAAGTTTGTACTGGGTGAGTGGGCGCTATCCTTTGGTGGATTTGCACATTGGCCTTGGGACGTTGCATGTTCCCAGTCCAACCTTTCACGCAGTAAATGCCAATCACGAGGAAGCGAGACGAATAATCTTCTCGTCCGTTTTGCCCTGGCTGCGACGCTGCGCTCCGTCGTGGATGATGATGACTCATCAGGTCACTGTGGCAACGCTCTGGTTTGCTTGATGTAAAAATCGTATCGGCATTCGAGGGCTGACAGATTACATGTTGCATTTTCAGCATCCACCTTGTGCTGACTTTGTATACGCTAAGAGGCAGGAGCCTCGGCCATCAAGTCAGGTGAGGCACGCTTGTCTTTGACGGCCCCGGACGGATACATCTTGAAACAGGCCGACGCGTCAGGAGCCCGGAAGATGTCACGGGTGCAGCTCGCATCAATGTTGACTTTTCAGCTGCACCCCAAGACGTTCTGCAGCCGTTCCCAATCGAAAGCAAAGTTGCTCTGTCAGAACTCCGCATTCCCTCTTTGAGTCCCATTCAGCATGTCATCGCTCGCGGCTCAGAACGTCTCGGGTCTCTACAGAAACCGCCCCTGTAGTCCTCCGGCGAGTCGTGCTTGAGGTTCATGCAGCGAGAGATGGAGCTCCAGATAGCGGATGAGGGGCTCGCCGGCAATGAGCCCGCGAGCCCCGATCACAATCCCAAGAAGCACGCTGAGGTGTGGGCATATGCTCCAAGCTGGGGTTGTGACAACTGCCTGCTGCGAGGCGTGTCACGCTTCGTCGACACCTTTGTCGCAAGCCCTGGACTTGGCCTAGATTCTAGATGTACTGCACGTGATGCAATCTATAGCTAGTACCGGTCCATGCCCAGGCGAGCACTGCTCCGTGTTCCCCTCAGTCTTTGAGAATCTGCATGTCAGCACGGATTAAAAGACAAGAGACATCTGCTGCCGAGAACGACGCCCAACATGCAGTTTCGCCTTCCAAGCCTCAGCCTCGATGGAGTGGCCTAGCTGCAGCTGGCAACCGCTGATGTTTCGTCGCTAGGGGGCCGTTGGAAAGCCTTCGCCCTTAGTTTGGTGCCGAAAGCTTTTAAGAGGCTTGCAGCCACGTCGCATTTGCAGAGTCGAGTCGTAACTTTAGCAAACCAGGACAAACTTGTCCACCACAACATGAGTGGCTTCAAAGTCTCAGACCGTTTTGACAGTAGGCCGCAGTGGATGTCTCTGCGCCCCTGCTTGAGCTAAGTTTCATGACGAGCACTTCCCGCTGCTGACGAGGTCG
This sequence comes from Symbiodinium necroappetens, assembly GCA_905231915.1. Taxonomy (NCBI): domain Eukaryota; class Dinophyceae; order Suessiales; family Symbiodiniaceae; genus Symbiodinium; species Symbiodinium necroappetens. The sequence continues at coordinate 1,317 of CAJNJA010009784.1, read as the reverse complement.
GGCTGACATGCATGCAAGCCCGAGTTTTGTTCCTGACTTGATTAGTGGCAAGGCAATTGTCCATACCGGAAGACGAAGGACTGCTGCGGGAGATGCCGCTACGGAGCGTAAGCCGGGCATGTCACCATTCAGGAGCAACCTTTGAAGCACCCGACATGTTCCAGGCGGGGGAACAGGGACATGGCATTACCATATTTTGTTCTCTCACTTGCAATTCGAGCTAAAGCGGATGAGCACCTGGTGGTGTCCTGTCATTGTCCAGCAATCTTGCAGCAGGATATTAGCGAGCTTTACATGCAAAAATACGGCAAGTATTCCAAGGCTGGAGCGGCAGACAGACGTGACGACCGTTCTTCAAAAGTTGCTGCATTCATGCAATGCAGGAGGACTCGGCCTACCGTGATGATGACGGTGCTCCAGGCACAAACCTTTGGCTGCGTGTCGCCGGTTAGGAAGACCCGAGTCGATTTCTGCAGTATCCTGGTCCTCCTTCCTGATGTGAGGTGGCGCCAACACGCGGCCACGTTCGTCCAAGGAGTCAGAATCCGGTCCTTGGGGCTGGGGCATATAGGATGAGGTATGCATGCATTCAGTTCACGACCTGTTCAGAACTGGATTTGCTGGATCAAGGAGTCACTGCAGTCCCTGCTGGCTGAAGTCAAGGAGCCTTCATGTTACACCTGCCACGTTGTGCTTGTAATCATGAACTGAAAGGATCTGTACGAGCAAAAGTATGGCACCACCTTCGACCAGTCGCAAGCAAGCGAGGACTCGCACAGCCGGATAGCCGGTAGCAAGCCCCGTGTCAGAGCCCATGATGAATAATAGGAGCTCGATGTCACACAGGCCACCTCGGCACTTTCGCGCGCACGCACGTTGTGCCTCCCTTCACAGTATAGAGGTCTCCGATTCGCAGGTGCTGACATCGGGACGGGGTAAGTGGTGCTCTAACACTTCCGCACCCATCCATTGGTCCATTCGCAGACATGCCGCACATGCTGAGCCCATGCTGTCGAAACGGGTGAGTCTTATAGGGCTCGTATGTATGTAGGCGCGTTGGTATGTATGTGTTTATGTGTATACGTAGGCAGGCACTGCACGCATATAAGTGCGTGCAAGTGCGAACGTGCGCGGGCGGGTGTGTGTGTGTGTGTTTTTTTTTTGTTTGTTTGCTTGTCTGTCTGTTTGTTTGTTCTTTTGTTTTTGTTTTCGTTTGCGTGTTTGCGTCTTTGTGTGCTTGTTTGTTTGTTTGTGTTTGTTTGTTTGTGTGTGTGTTTGTTTGTGTGTGTTTTTTTGTGTGTGTTTGTTTGTGTGTGT
>CAJNJA010009783.1:0-14588 GCA_905231915.1 Symbiodinium necroappetens | reverse complement strand
GTAGTAGTAGTAGTAGTAGTAGCAGTAGGAGTAGTAGTAGTAGTAGTGGTGGTCGTCGTCGTAGTAGTAGTAGTAGTAGCAGAGTAGCAGTAGCAGCAGCAGTAGCAGCAGCAGCAGCAGCCGCGGCGGCGGCGGCGGCGGCGGCGGCGGCGGTGGTGGTGGTGGTAAGTCGTCGTGGTCGTCGTCGTCGACCTGAGGCTTCCCTAACAGTATACCCATAGGCTCCACAGTAGTTCCTTTTTGGGTTTCTACTTAGGATCCTTATAAGGTAGTCCCAATAAGGAACTACCATGGAGCCTATGGGTAGTTGTCTTATATAGCGCCCCCGATGCTGCAGCTCGTGTCGGAAGATTGAAGAAGTTGTGGTTTGAGCGCACGAATAACCAGCAGGGCGGTAATTCTTTGCAAGGTTCTTATAAGCCCTAGACTCAACCCCACACCTTAAACCCTCAACTGAGCCCTAAACGCTAACTAACCTGAACCCCAAACCGAAAACCCTGGACTGCGCCCTAAACCCTAAGCTGGACCCTCTGCCCTAAACCCGCTAGGCCCTGAAAAAGCAGCTGGGGGTCGAAGTCATCTTTTCAGGGCCCTCCCCTCTTTCTGGGGCTCCTGTGATTTAAGTCGCCGGCTTGACCGGCGGCTGATTCCGCGAATCATTGCTCGGAGCCTGCCGGCACAGCGTTAGCATCGGGCTGTGGTCTTCCTTTGGGAGTTCTTTCAGGGTTTCTGCAAAGGAACCCTGTAATACCTCTCATAGCAACCCTTCAGGGTCCGTAGCACCATAATGAACAGCAGGATGCATAGTGTCATAGTGCTTATCTTCAGCACTGATGGCGTCGCCTTCTGAGCCCGCAGCGTCCGGACTGAGCGCGAAAGCTCGTGCCAATTTCCAACCAAACTCGTGGAATCGCGGCATCCAGGAGTCTGAACCCTAAACCCTGTAACTTGTGATGCTTTCATAGCCAGACTAGGCCTTTAAACCCCAAGCCCCTAAAGCCCTAAATGACACGAAACCCTAAACCCCAAACCCGAAAGCCCTTAATGCTTCGAGACGCAGAAGCCGTGCTCCACCCGGTACCGTTGAGGCTTTGAGGTTTAGGGTTTAGGGTTGAGGTTTAGGGTGTGTTAGGGTTTAGCTTTTAGCGGTTTAGGGTTTAGGGTTTAGGGTCTATAGGCTAAGGAGGGCTTCTGTTTCGACAGCCGAAGGATTCAGTTGCCTTAGGTGTATCTGGGACGCGCTGTGCTGGCCCGGGGCGGACTTCCGCCCTTTCCTGCTCCTATCGCCATCTGAGCCAAAGGACGGGCGCCTTTCATTCGGGCCCTACCCCTAAACCCTAAACTGACCCTAAACCCTAAACCAAGAGCCCTACACCCTAAACCCTAAACCCTCAACCCTCAAGCCCTATACCCTAAACCTCAAACTTTCCGGGACCGGGTTGAGGGTGTAGCAAGCCTGGATGCACCTGGTAAGGCCGAACGCCTAAACAGAAAGCCCCAAGCCACATTGACCGTCACACGCCTTTTTAGCTCCCCAAAGTAGTACGGCACCCTTATAAGAGGGACCTTAAAAGCGACCCGACTTTAGCGAAGTACCCACATGTAACACCGCAAAGCAGGATCCTAAACCCTTGAGCCGATTCAGATATCCTGAGATCAGGAAGGGGCCCTAACATACGCCACCTACGTCAATGTTAGGCCCGAAACCCTAAACTGAAACCCAAAATGCTGACGTATGCGCGGATATGTTGGTGCGCACCCGTTCCTAAAGAAGCTCACCCAGCGCGCGATGCTGTATCAGCACACTAAACCAGAATCAAAACCCCCCTAATCCTAAACCCCAAGCCCCGAACCCTAAACCTTAAACCCTAAACCCTGAAGCCCGCCATATCATGCCATATCCAGAAGCTCGGATCTTTTCTCTGTATCCATGGCCGCTGAAAGGGATCTTCGTAAAAAATCAGCCTGTCAGTCTCCCAGACGATGTGGGTGGGCCTTACAATGTAGGGACTAGGCCCTAGGCTTTAGGGGTTTGGGTCTAGGGGTTTAGGGTTTAGGGTTTAGGGTTTAGGGAATCTAGGGGTTTAGGGTTTAGGGAATCTAGGGGTTTAGGGTTTGGGGTTTAGGGAATCTAGGGGTTTAGGGTTTAGGGTTTAGGGAATCTAGGGGTCTCATTCATGTCATGAAGGAGCCTTGATTGAAAGGCGGCCCCATGTATTGAAAGTCCACCGGCATGACATGAGGTGGATGGCTTTGCATCGTCCCTGCCATGCCCAAACCGAAGAGTCCAACCTCAGGTAGCATTTAAGATCTTGGGTTCGGGATTTTGTGGTGGAGTTTTAAACAACGAACTTGATGAATCCCTGGGTCCTTATTAGGTTCTTTGTGTGAATCCTACTATTTAGGGTTACGTTGCCAGGGTTTCTTAGTCAGGTTCTTCGATTAAGGGGCCGTTCAGGGTTTGAGTTCATGGTTTAGGATGCCCTGTTCAATTTTGAAGGTTTTAACGCTGATATGGCTAAACCCTAAAACCCTAAACCCTAAACCCTGACAGCGTTTGATGCTACGAAAGTGTTCGGAAGCATGGCGTCTCCAACCCAATGTCTACAGTTACTGAGCATGCCTGAAGTTACAAGTGGGCTTAGGGTTCAGGGTTTAGGGCTTGGGGTTTAGGGTTTAGGGTTTAGGGTTTCGGGCTTCTGTTATGATTTCAAATATATTCTGGTATTACAAAGTATTGAGCTCTTGCCTTAGGTTTTGACCTTCCCCGGTGGGGGTATAGTCTCCCTGTACTGTTTTCTCGCCGATTATGGCGGACTACCCTCTCTACCCTACACCCCACAGCCTCAACCGCTAAACCTTGTAAACCCTTGAACGCTGTGAAGCTGCCCGCCTCTCAGCCCGCACCTGCGAAGATAAGTTTATTCTCGATTTCTGAGGAGGCTCCGAGCAGTTCTCTGCTGCATCACGGTAATTGAGGAATCGACCTGCACAGTTTTTCGGAAGCTTAATTCGATTATTTAAGGTGTCTTCCCTAATTGAGGTTTACTTGACTCTCTGGGTATCTCATGAACCTGTGTTGCTACGTCACCACCGCTTTCTTGCTTATTGTAGGTTTTTGGTATCATCGCCATCATCGCTCATGACAGACCCGACTCCTCTGTAGCTTTCGACTGGATCTACGGTCTAGGGTTTAGGGTTCTCTTCAGCATTTTCTAGCTGCCATAACCCGAAGCCCTAGGACATTTTGGACCAAGCTCTGGGTTCTGCTGTTTTGGGATAGAGTCTTTTAGGTTTTAGGGTTTAGGGTTTAGGGCGGGGAGGCTTTTCTGTCATCTCAGCATATCGGACAGTCCAGCTTAAGTGCAGAAGTCAGAAACGAGGCGTGCAACACCCGATAGACCAGTGCGAGTACCCTAAACCCTAAACAAACCCTAAACCCTAAACCCTAAACCCTAAACAAAACCCTAAACCCTAAACCCTAAACAAAACCCTAAACCCTAAACCCTAAACAAAACCCTAAACCCAAGGAGACGACGGCACAAAGACCATGTCCACCCCGGTACAATACAAGAAGGCCATGCCCCAGGGGCCGAAGTAGTCGTAGGGTTTAGGGTTTAGGGTTTTGGGGTTTAGGGTTTAGGGTTTTGGGGTTTAGGGTTTAGGGTTTTGGGGTGTAGGGTTCAGGGTTTTGGGGTTTAGGGTTTAGGGTTTTGGGGTTTTGGGTTTAGGGTTTTGGGGTTTAGGGTTTAGGGTTTGGTAGCAAACTTCCTTGATAGTGTCTACATGACAAGTGTACACTGCACCCCAAAACCTGTTCCAGCTGCCCTCCCCCATATCTCAGTGATCTCAGTAGAACCTGTCCGCCAAGAAACAAGGACGCTCTACCATGCAATAAGCCAAAAAGCTCCTACCCCCCAGCCCCATAAGGCCCTCCAAAGCCCCTTACTTGGAGGTTCACGGGTAGTTATAAGTAGGGTTCTACATCCCCATCCCCTAAAACCCGCAGCTCGCAACCCAACGGCCGACACCGGAGCCACCCTCAAATTTCTGCTTGTTCCGCGACTGATGGTGGTGAGGCCAGAGGGCCGTTGTTTTATTTCGAGAACCTTGGACTCTTAAGCCCTAAACCCTAAACTTGGAGCCCTCCGGGATTCTTTGCATGAAGTTTCGGGCTCAGGGTTTTGGGCCCAAAACCCCAAACCCTAAACCCAAACCCTAAACCCAAACCCTAAAGCCCAAACCCTAAAGCCTAAAGCCTAAACCCTAAGCTCCAAAACCCTAAAGCCTAAAGCCTAAACCCAAAAGCCTAAAGCCAAAACCCAAAATCTTGAGGGTGGTGGGGTTTACGGTTCCTCGTGCTTGGGGCTATGCGGCCGAGGCTTCGAGGGTCGTAGCTTTGTCAGCTCAGCTTCAGGCTTTAGGAGATAAGGGGTTAGGGTTTAGATTTCGGAGTTTAGGGTTTAGGGTGTAGGGGTTCAGGGTCTAGAATGTAGGGTTTAGGGTCCATGTTTTTAGGGTTTAGGCTGTGCTTAATTAGGCTCCCAGAACCTACTTTTTTTGGTAGGTTCTTACTATAGGCCCTAAAGTGGAAATTGATAGGGACCCTACAAAACAGGAGGTTTTGGTAGTTCGAGGTAGGGCCTAGGAGTTTTGGAGAGCCCCGGGGATCTGGAAACTCCAATCCCCGCTACCGTTAAACTCATTGATAAAGGCCAATGTTTAGGGTTTACAGTAGAAGCCCAAAAGTTGGAAACCCAATAGCCTCAATCCTTAACAGTAATGTACAGGGAATCCCAGCTGGCGTTTAGTATAGGGTTTAGGGCTTGGGAAAAAAGGTTTAGGGTTTAGGGTAAAGCCTTGAATCACGAACCCCCCCCCTACAGTACATGCTAAGCCCCATTCTCGGCTTTGTGGCTCGGCTCTGCACCATCGGATGGAGCTCTAGCGGAAGAGAAGACGGAACCAAAAGGTGCAGGGTGTGTGCAGGGTGTCGGGTTTGGGGTCCAAAGCGCAAGATTCAGCAAACTATGTCGCAGCAGTGCTTGTAGGGTTTGGGGTTTCGGGCTTTAGGACTTAGGGTTTTTGGCGAAGACCGGGGGGGGGAGGTAGGGAGATTGAGGTGGGCGGATTGCTGCGAGTCTAGCTGTTCAGGGGCTTATGTTCAGGCAGGGATGGCGATCTCAAGCTGGAAGGCCAAAACCTTTGTCCTGGAAAGTCCTAAGACCTCAATCCTAAACCCTAAACCCTGAACCCTAAACCCTAAACCCTAAAACAACCCTGGTGTGCCTTTGGGGCTCTAGGGCTGTAAGGTGGAGGCCCTAAGCCCTAAACCGATTGTATCCGGACGAGCGCAACCTGGGGACTTGGCCCCTTGTTCTGGTTGCTGCAGACCCACACCCCATCCCCTCTACTTGGAGGTTCATGGGTAGCTATAAGTGGGGTTATAAGTAGGACAACTATAGTCATAACCCATGTGATGGGGATTTATAACCCTACTTATAACTACCCGTGAACCTCCAAGTAACCCCCTACACTCTAACCCCTAAAGCCCTGAAGCCCTGAAGCCCTCAATCCTAAAACCCTAAACCCTCAACTCCACAACCCAGAACCCCTAAACCCCTAAACCCTCAACCCCAAAACCCGAAACCCCGCCTTCAACTCAACAGCCGTAGCTACAGTGTGAGGGAGACCCCAGACCGAGGCGAGTCAAGAGCAAGACCGCTCGCTAAAGCCCGAAGCTCTGAGTCCCCGAAACCGTTAGGGTTTAGGGTTTAGGGTTTGGGGTTTAGGGTTTAGGGTTTAGGGTTTAGGGTGTAGGGTTTAGGGTTTGGGGTTTAGGGTTTGGGTTTGGGGTTTCGGGCAGTTTCGGGTTTCGGGGTTAGGGTTTAGGGCATAATTAAAACTGAGAATCTATGGTACTATGGGTTTTAGTTTGAGTTACGGTTTGGGGTTAGGGGCCTCCTGGGACGTGGGGGGACAACCTAACATTGTCTACACCCGTTATGAACCCTAAAGTTCTAAAACAGAAGCAGCGCTTGCCATATAGGACCCCTGATCCCTAAAGACTTTGGTGAATGCCCTTGAGATAAATTCCACCTTCGAAACATTGCGAGGCCGTTGGTACTAAGCCAAAGCCCCGGTCCTTGAACCCTAAGCCCCACACCTAGATTTAGAGGCAAGGGTTTAGTTAAAGTTTAGTCGTATTAAGGCTTATAGGGTTGAGGGGGTTGAAGGCTTGGGGTCCCGGGTCGAAGGTTTCGCGTTTTCTGCAGGAGAGCGAGTCCGCGCAGCGGTGGAGAAATGCACGGCGCAGGCGGAGGTAGCGAGGGATAAAGTGCGCGCCAGTGGTACTTGTCGTTTTTCTTGTAGTCTTGATTATTCTCCTTCGTCGATGTTGATGGTGACGATGGTGATGCTAATGGTGCTGATGATGATACGGTTTTCAGAGCTTTATTGCCTTTTTGCTATGCTCAATGTCTGATGTTGCTCTGCACTGCATGGGCAACAACTTGCCATGTCTCGCCATTGCCGCTGCGAACTTCAGGAAACTACGATAGATGATATAAATCCTGCACTACCCATAATGAGGAATATGCCATAATTCCCATAGTTTGGGGTCCTTAAAGTAATGCAGGGTTTATATCATCAACAGTACGATAGAAGTCTGGAGCACGACCAGCACCCCGGAACCCCCGCCCCCTAAGGATCCAAAAACCCAACAACCGTAAGCCCGAAACCTAAAACCCTGAAGCTCTTTAGGGTTTAGGGTTTAGGGTTTAAGGTTTAGGGTTCGGGGTTTAGGGTCTAGGGTTTAAGGTTTAGGATTCAGGGTTCAGGGTTTAAGGTTTAGGGTTTTTACCCAGGACCCTCGGTGAGTAGTGGACTGCAGTCTCTTAAGTCCAGGCCTACATAGGCTGAGCGGGCGCCCTGCGGAGTGTAGCGCACCGCTAGCAAAAACCCGAAGCCTCAACAATCCAAACAACGCCCTAGACCTAAACCCCAAACCCTGAACGCTAAACCCCGCACCCGATACCCTAAACCCTAAACCCTCAACCCTAAATCCTAAACCCCACACCCCAAAAGCTAAGCCCCGCACCCGAATACCCTAACCCTAAACCCTAAACCCCACACCCTAAACGCTAAGCCCCCAAATACCCTAAACCCTAAACCCCAAACCCCCTTCTACGGCGACCTCGATGACTGGTCAAAGCTCACATGGCTCCTCCCTTTCTGCTCTCCTGCACAAGGCAGCAACCCTTTGGAAAGATTTGTGGCTCATCCTCTCTCAAGTGCTTCTCCTGTCAAACGGTTTAGGGTTTACGGTTTAGGGTTTAGGGCGTTGGCGTTGATCCTGAAGGCGATGAGGATGATCACATCAGCCGACATGAACATGGTGAAGAAGAAGACTGAAGTCTGTTGCACCGTTTTTTTCCTGCCCTACCTGACCCACTTCTTCGTCGACTACCGTGGCGTGTAGAAAGGTTTGTGTCCTCGCTTTACAGTGTGTGCCTGTACAGGCAGGACAAATCCAACACACATTTAAACAGACACCCTAAACCCCACACCCTAATTAAACCCAGGAAAATCCGAAAAAAGCCGCTCGTTGCAGATCGAGCTGGACCTTCGCGAGAAGGAGCTGATCGCAGCAAAGCTCCGGGTGTCAGAGCTCGAGGCATCTGGGGGTTTCCGAAAATACGGGGACCCTACTATAGTACCCTAAATAGTAGAATCCTTATTATAAGGACCCCCGAAAATAAGGTATCCGAATCTTCGGAAAGCCCATATTTTTGGGGGTTTTAGGGTTTGTTATTTTTCTTGGGGGCTTAGGGTTCCGGGGTTTAGGGTTCAGGGGTTTTGGTTTGGTTGTTGTTGGGTTTAGGGTTTGGGTTAGGGTTCAGGGGTTTAAATCAAAGGCTTAGGGTACGGGGCTTGGGGTAGAATGTTGGTATTTTGAGATTTGGAAGTAAGTATTTTTTGAAAGCCTCAGCAATTTAACAAGCATTTTGGGGTATATATCATCCTGCATGTTTTGGGCGGTAAGGCGGAACATCACAATTTCTCCCACCTTTGATTTTTCGGGTTTTAGGGTTGAGACGCCCAGAGCGTCGGGAAGCGGCCGTGTCCAGGAACAACTATGTTTACGATGTCGGTACGAGTCTGATATGAGTTCAGGAACCCTTCCGGTTACGATCTTCTCATGGTTTACGATTTGGATACGGTTTGGATAGATACGATTTTGATACGATTCCGATACGATTTCGACGATTTCAATACGATTTCGATACGTCTCCAGCCTCCTCCAGGACTGGTTTTGTCGTGTTTGCTATGTTTTGGAAATGGTCTTCGGACTTGCAGCCGAGCTGCTTTCCTGGCCGTGCTTTCCCGCGTAGCCGTATTGAAATCGCAACCAGAACCGCATCAAAATCGTAAACGGAAAAAGCCCTGAACCATAAGCAAACCATAAGATAATCACTAAAATAATTCCCGGTGCATCCCCTTACTTTTCCAAGAGCGAGTGTTACAATTTTGGGGCTTGGGCTTAGTAGTAAACCCATCCAACGCCCTAAACCCCAAACTGCTGGCGAGGTCGAGATTTCCAAGCGCGACGCTGCGCTCGCTGCGGCCGCCGAGGAGACTGCAGCTGTGCACGCGCAGGCGGAGGAGGTGCGAGCAAACTGCTAGGAAGGAGCTTGTTTTGTTTTGGGTTTTCTTCTTCTTATTAATGTAACTTCACTGTTGTTTTTATCAATGTAATGTGATTATGAGTCTAGCTTTATTCATGCCATTTCGTGTCGTTATGGTTGCTTTTACTAGTCATTCCTGGTTTAGGTGCGGCGTTGAGGGTCAGGGCTTCTGGTCTGGTTTCGTGTTCAGAAAACACCTTCTTTGGCTGACCTTGTTGACATGCTGCGTCGGAGTCGATGTGTGCGGATGCAGTTTTGCCTGGAGGTGTTGTTCTGGGGTGAGTGTGGGAGAGTAGGATTGTGTTATGGTCGTTGCCGTCTTTCACTAGCGCCGGCAACTACACTACAGTGCCCTTGCTTTCGACTGTCGCTGCCATGGCACTGTTTTGTTTTTCTTATTGCACGGGTCTAGAGTCTAGGGTTCATGCGGGAGGAAGCCTACCTTACAGTCCCCAGCGCTAGACCTGAATGCCGTAAACCGTATACCTAAAGCCCAAGTTAGACAAACCCTAAACAAATCCTGAGCCCAGAGCCGGAATGTCCTAAACCCTAAGCATAAGTAGGGTTATATGTCCCCTAATATGGATAGTTACCCTACTTATAACCCCACGTATAACTACCCATGAACCTCCAAGTAGGGACCCTAAACCCTAAACCCTAAGCCCTAAGACCAGACGTTCCTGCGAGGTCCAGCGCCGACTCTGTGCCGAGTTTGCCGAGCGACAAGCAGAGCTCGAGGCAGTGAGACTGTACTGAATGCTTACGGCTTCCGCAACGGTTGGGTTTAACGTTTACAGTTTGCGTTTTAGACTTGGGGGTTTAGATGCCCTAAACCCTATAAACCCTAAACCCTAAACCCTCAACCCTAAACCCCTGGTCGGCTCATATGTCCATCGAACGGAGGGTTGCCGAGCTGTTTCGTCCGGGGCTGCCCTCACCATGCGGGAGCGAAGGTCTGGTTTGCCAGTCCGAACTTCCGACTCTGAACTTCTCTGAACACCACGTCCTAAATCCTAGGCACCAGAATTCAATATCCTGATGTCAATGAGCTGACGAAGTCATCATTAGATGTATTAATTAATAGCCAGGATAGCTCTGTAATGCCCACACTCCAGGCACTGAGCCCGGAAGCCCAAGCCTCATACCTCCAACGTTCCTCATACAGACCCGGCTCCAATGCCAATCCGCGGAGCTGCGCCGCCAGCTGGCGAGGCTTAGGGTTTTGGGGGTTTTAGGGTTTAGGGTTTAGGGGGTTTTAGGGTTTAAGGCCTAAACCCTAAACCCCTAAACCCCATACCCGGGGTTTTGGGGGGTGAGGTTTCCTCATTCCTCGTCGCAGGGAACCGAGGCTGGGAACGTTGCCAATTACGAAGTAGCTTCGATTGGTAGTCCGCATTCTTCAATTGGAAGGCGTGGATGTGCAGCCATACTTGTAGTTGCAATCCTTACTCCTCCCTATTTTCAAGGTTCGTTTGTCAGCCGTGCGAGAAATCCCGAGCGGTGATCCGCTGTCTTTCCTTCAAGCAAACACAGATGGCATCTTTGTTGGGAGGCCCGTTGCTGTGTACCTCCCAGAGAACTCAATTCACCTTAATCAAGGAATATACCTTAAATTACAGGGGCCTTAATATTATGATGTAAGGTATATTCCTTAATTAAGGGATATTGGGTTCTCCGGGCTAGAAAGCCTCCGAATGTCCAGAGCAGGAACACCAGTGTCCTACAGGGCCGGCGAATGCTGCGGCCAGGCCACGAGTTTTGGGTGTAGGGTTTAGGGTTTAGGGTTTGATTCTGAAGATGTTCTTTCAATGTTCTGGTTCTTCCGAAGTTCGTGTAGAGTTGCTCATTGCAGGAGATCCCTTTGCCCTGAAGGTTTCTTTCTGCGATGGGCTTCAGCCTGGAGCCCTGCCATCTGAAGCTAGAGTCTAGAGTCTCGAGACGATAAGAAGCAGTTCATACCCGGGAAGCTGCGAGGGAGTATGGGTTTTGGGTTCAACCTACTTGACTCCAAACACCTCTCCTCCAAACGCCCACAGAAAGTACGCGTTCGAACACATGTGGAGCCTTGGTTGGGAAACTGACAATGCTCCCGAAACTGCGCAGTCCAATTCAAGAGACAGTGAAGATAGGTATCAACCCTCTATCACGCTCTTTCACTTTCTGTGAAGAATTCGAGCAAGAATTTGGTACAAACCTCTATCCGCACCATCGCTTTTTTTGAAGAATTTCGTACAGCCTCGTGACACCCAGCCTACAAACCAAACGCAGACCTCAGATCTACCGTTCGCGCAGAGGTGACGACGATGACGACTACACTGAGCCCTCGAATGTCGAAGGGGACAGCTGGCTGTGGGGTCATGGATTTCGAGTCCCGGGCATGAGATTTTGGATTCAGGATTTAGGGGGGTTTATGGGGTTTATTCAATCTCTCTCTCTCTCTCTCTCTCTCTTTGTTTGCTTGCCAGGGTTTGTTCGGCATTTGCGACCACAGCCAGGAATGCAGGGAGGAACGTACAGCACTTCCACTTCTCCGAACCCCTTTGTGAAAGGGGGGCATCATGAATGCTTTACGGCCGAATCTAGGCGTGTTACTATGAAAAGAATACTGGTGATGGTTAGTGAGGGTCATGCCTGTGAGCTTCATACTGATGGCGGCGATGATGATTGTGGTGGTAGTGGTTGTGATGGCCGTGATCGTGCGAATTCCAAAAATTTTGTGTTGCTTTCCCGTCCTTCTCGATCTCTACACCACAAGCCGGAACGTGCCGGAGGAGTATCAGGCGGTTGTGGAATCCAACCCAGCCGACGCCGAGGATTGCATCAGGGGTCGAGGGTTTTTTTCCGAGGGTGTAGGGTTTACGGATCCGGGATTGTGGGGTCTTTATGGGGTTGAAGTGTCTTCACTGAGAGCATGGTTCTTTCTGTGAACTGGACCGCTCTTGCAGTGAACTGGAACCATCTTTCAGTGAACTGAACCGGGTTTTAGGGTTTGAAGGATTCGTGGTTCAGGGTCCAGGGTTCTGGCAGTTTGTAGTGCAAAGGCCTTGAAGGCTTTATAACCTCTTCTGGGCCCACAGGCTCACCTTACCCTTAGCTAGTACATACTTGCCCACTTGTATCATAAACACATTGGACATATGTACAGTGTAGTATATCGGAAACAGTGTATACGTATATTTACCCGCTGGTGTCAGCTCATAAAGTTGCTCTGCTGCTTAGCCGGCAGCAGCACATGTGGTGGGTTGCTTTCGGCTCGGGGTGCCTTAGTTCGGGGCCCTTGCACAAAACGGCACCTCTTATTAAGGATCTATGATTTTTTGGTCTCATATGCTCTGAAACGTCAAGAGATGCTTGCAATTAGGATCAAGGTCTACAAAGTGTTAGGACTCCTTACTACTTGTCTGAGTCCTTCAGTACTTACAAACACTAAACCCTAAACCCTCAACCCTAAATCCTCCACCTTGAACTTAATTAAACCCTTGAGCCCTAAACCCTCAACCGTTACTGTAACCCTTAAACCCTAAGTCCTTAACCCTTGGGCCCTAACCCTTAAACTCCCGAACCCTAAATCCTCAACCCCAAAACCTTAAATCCCTCTTCCCAAGTCACTTTCTACCTTTAACCCTAAACCCGAAGTCCTAAACCAACCCAAACCCAGAAACTCCTGCACCCCAGATCCTCAACCCCCAAACACCCTAAAAACCCCCCAGCCCTAGTCACTACGGTTGATGGTGTAAATCCTGGGTTAAGCCATAGTGAGGAATATACTATACTTCACACAGTTCAGGGTCCTTAAAGGTAATGCAGGATTTATATGGGTAGTTCTCCAAATCAGGGTCACCAAAATTTTACGGCACCCTTAATAAAAAGAACCCTAAACCCTAAACCCTACCCATATCATCAACAGTATCTAGCCGTTGCAGCTGTGCTTAGGAGCTTCAACTGGAGGTCGATGGCAGCGAGGTGGCGGCGGCCTCTGTTTTGGGGTCTAGGGTTTAGGGTTTGGGGTTTAGGGTGTTAGGGTGTCTTGCTTAAAAGGGTCTTGTGGGAAGTATATGCGGATCTTTTTGGCATTATTTGGGTTAGCCCTTCACAGCAGCCATTCCCAAGCAACAGACCCGAATTTGGCCACCAAATCGAGCCTGCACCAGAAACCAGCAGGACACGCCTCTCAAGCCAGGCCCCACGAAACCAACCCTAAAACCCCAACTCCCTGAAAATCCACCATGATCCTCGCCTCCCACACCCACAACAGACATATGCAACTCGAGAGCCCTAAAACCCGAAGCTCGCAAGGGGAGTTCTAACTGACCGGCGGAAAGCGGCCCTGGATAAAGGTCTTCCAAACAAACCCAATTAAAGAAACTCATAAACAATGACCCCTGAACTCATAAACCCCTAGAGCCCTAAACTCATAAACTCCCGGTCCCTCAACGAATGAACCCTCTCGTAAACCCTCAGCCTCTGAAGTTACACAGCCCTGAACTCTGTAATTCCACTCTTGACAATATCGAAGCAGAAACCCCTAACCCCTAAACCCTAACGGCTAGGCCTTAGACCCTAAACCGTAAAACCCAAACCCCTCAACACCCCAATCCTCCAAACCCAAACCCCTAGCAGCAACATAGCCCAAAAGCCTTATACAATAGAGTCTTTGGGCCCAAAAACCCTAAACCCTAAACCCCTAAACCCCTAAACCCCTAAACCCCAAACCCTAAACCCCTGAACCCTAAACCCTAAACTCCTAAACCCTATCTGCCCTAAACCCTAAACCCGAAACCGCCTAAACCCTAGCTGTCTTAAACCCTAAACCCTAAACCCTAGATGCGGATATTGCTGTGGAAAAAGGCCCTCCAAAAAAAACCAAAACCCCTAAACCCTAAGCCCTTAAACCCTAAACCCCAAAACGGCACACCTTAAAAATTCCTCCAAGCCCCTAAACCCCTATATAATCCTAAACCCTAAACCCTAAGACCTAAACCCCAAAACGGCACAAAAACCCTAAGCCCTAAACCCGTAAACTCTAGCTGCCCTAAACCCCTAAAACTTAAAAGTTCCTCCAAGCCGAGGCCTCTGCAGGCTCCCGGGCCTCCTCGATCTACGCCGCCCACCCGCGGGGGCGGCACCGCCCCCGGCCGTGGGATCTTTGTCTTTAGGGGTTTAGGGTTTCCGGTTCTGGGGTTCCATTTTTTTTTATAGATTTGGGATCTTTGTTTTTTCGGGGTTCTTTGGGGGGTCTGAACCCCAAACCCTTAACACTGAATTCTCTAATATAGGGGCCTCAATAGTTACTTATATTGCTTTGGGGGTAATTACAGGTATAGTTATAGTATAAGGGGCCCCACAATCCTATTCCAACTATTAAGGCCCCTATATTAGGAGGGTTTAGAAGAGGTCTACAAGGTTTTATTTCTCCGGTTCCTGGTTTTTTGTTGGATTTGGGTCTTATGTTTCTTCAACGGCGTTTGGATTTGGGGGTGTTAAGGGTTTCAGAGGGCTTAATCGCAAAGCACTGGGCTCTAAAGGTTTGCAAGGCTTTAATGAACGACAAAGACTTTACCGGTGATTTACAAGATGTTGGAAGCGTGTAAAGGTGTTTAGGAGAGTTGCAATGGTTCTATTTGTCAGGGTTTCTACAGCTCTTTAAATGTTCTGTAAGGTCTTAAAGGGATCTCGAGCCTCTTCGCTGATGCTCGCTGTGGGGTTCGGGGTTACGGTGGACCATCTTGGTCTAGGACATTTTCAGGTGGTTACTTACCGTTATAGGAGCCTTATAGAATCAACTTATAGAAGGTCTATATACCTTATATTCCTTATGGAAGCCTTATAGAAGCCCTATATACCCTAAACTCCCCACCTGTAGTTTCCTTTAAGAAGGGTTTTGAACTTCTGAGTTTTGGT
>CAJNJA010009782.1:0-14588 GCA_905231915.1 Symbiodinium necroappetens | reverse complement strand
CGAAAAGAGGCTAAAGAGACAAGTGTTCATGACATGAATTACGGCCATACTCCTAAGACGGTACTACTACGACCATCATGAGCATTAAGCCGGAGCAACATGGAGCATCTGGCCTACCAACAACAACTTCATCTGAACCGCAACAAAGTTCAGCAGGTTGTGGCCCAGCATGCTCGCCGTAGGGGAGGCCGTGGCATATAAACCGGCATCTGGATCACGATGGCCGCCGAGAATCCATCTCGCCTTGAGCTCGGCCTCGTCGAGACCCGGCCCACCTTTGTTCGTCAAAACGAACCTTGAGTTCAACACTCGGCTTGGGTCCACAACCTGGTCCAAGGCCACCCCCTTTATGGCATCGTGGTCCATGTACACACCGACAGCCTTCTTCAAGGGCTCCACGAAGGCCCTTTTCCACGTATCATCCAGGCTGGACCACTTGTACTCCACACGGGCCTTGCCGGTCACCACCTCAGTGAGGCCTTCTTGCTCCGCGTGGGCCACCTTCTTGCTCACTTGCACAAGGACTTCGTACTCCCCGTGAGGCGAACTCTCCCCCCACAAGGCCCAATGCCCGATAGTGTCCTGCAGAAGCGCGTCCATCTCCCCAGGGCGAAACCACACCTGCTCCACGTCCTCCTGCGCTCACCTCCATCACCGCGCGAGCGCGGCTGCCCTCCGCCTTGGAGGGATGACCACCATCACCACGGCTCCGGCCTTCAGCACCACGAGGTTTCACCTTGAAAGCCTTGCGGACACCCTTGAACTTAGCGTAGGTCTCCTCCAAGTGGTTTCTCAGGGCAGCCTCCTCCAATGGAGAAGGTGGTTCGAGTTGTTTGACCAGGGACTCAAAGAGCTTCTGCTTCTTCTGGAAATCTAATTGGTGTGGATCCATTTGGGCCTCCGCCTCACGTTTGCGCTTGTCCTCGAAGTTGCGAGCCACCGAGAAGGGGACATCGTCCAATAGCCTTGCTCGAGCTTCCTGTTGAGCCTGGGCCTCAGGATCGACCGGTGCCTCGGCCTCCGCCTCCGAGCTCGACGACGAAGACGAAGAAGACCCATCCGGCTTCGTCTTGGGCTGGTCGGGGTGCTCACCGTCAGCGCTGCCGCCGTCTTCGAGTCGCAACCTGCCGCCTCGGAGCTCCTCCTCCGTGCACGTCGGTCACCGCCTGCGTGATGAACTCGGCGCTGGCCATCTCATCCACCGTAGCCAACCTGATCTTTTCCAGCGGAAAGGCCTTCACCCTTCCCCGCAATCGAACCCACACTCGTTGAGGAACCGGGCGGTCTCGCTCCACACATACGATCACGCCCGGGCCGCTCCAACTGCTGTTGTCCTGCATCCGCCGTGCCAAGCCGCGCCGAGAAGCAGGCGGGTCGTACACATACACGATGGCGCCTTCCCGAACGCCCTCCAGCTGGGGCGGCCGCGACTTGGAAGCCAAAGCCCGCCTCAAAGCATCATGGGAATCCAGCCAGCGGAAAGCCTCCAGAGCCCCGATGCGGATCCGCTCGGCCCTGGCAATCGCCTCACTGTGGCCCACCGCCTCATTATATTTGAACTTCACGTGGCCGCTGGAGAGCTGTTGCATGAGGCTCCCGGGGATCATGGTGTTCCGGCCCGTCACGGCCTGCATTGGGGAGATTCCCCCGCGGTTGAGGGTGCGATTCTTGGCCGCCACCGAAGCGAGAACGGCGTGCCTCATATCCTTGAGCCCCTTCAAATCCAAGGACTTAACCATCTTCATCACCATCAGCTTCAAGACGGCACCATGTCGTTCCGCCTGGCCTAGACGCCACTTGGCACCCTCCGGGACCACCTCCTGGACAACCCCGAAAAGGTCCAGCATCACAGACACGCTCCCCATGAACTCAGGCCCTCCATCGGTCACCAGGACGTCTGGCGGCCCGAACACCGCAAGCCACAAATCCTGAAACACCTCCCTGCTAAAGGACGAGTCGGGCCTGTCGGTCAAGTCGGCAACCTGGTAGTCGGTGAGGGCGTCGATGTAGTGCGTGGCAGCAAACTTTGCACCCGTGGAGTCCCAAATGTAAAACGTATCCCCCGAAACTCTTTCATTAAAGAATTTCGGTTTGCTGTAAGCCACTTGCGGTGAGTTCTGTGGGGGCCTTGTCATGGCGCACACTTGGCATCGAAGGCTTCCGGCTAAGCTCACTGCACTTTCGCTTGCTCCACTTAACCTCAGCATGCGGGACAGCCGCTCGTTGGATAAGTGGCCGAGCGTGACATGTAAATGAGCAACAAGTGCACGTAGGCGTCGGGGTTGCTGGTTTGCGGCACCATCAAAGCACACGAAGTCGTACCTCTCACCCGTCATCGCATGCTTGGCCAGCTCTTGTCGCAAGCCCTCGTCCCGCACCGCCGAGTTCGACACGGCCAGGGTCTCCCAGGCATTCCCTGGGCTCTCCGCGTGCAAGGCAACATGGCTTGGGCCGGCCTCCTGCATCCCGGCCGCCTCGGCACTCTCCAAGATCCGATCGCAAAAGGGTTCGGGCCACCGAGCCGCCATGTCAGACCGACGCACCCAGCCCCCACTCATCTTGCAGAAGCCTTGGATGGCCTGGTGCTCCCCGAGCCTATGCTTGCAATAGGCTCCTTGAAGTAGTTTCCGGATCATCGCCTTGTTGTTGGCCTCCACGAACACCTTCTTGAGGTAGGGCTTCTGGGTCTCGGGGTACAAGCCGCCAGAAAGGCAAATGCTCCCGCCTTCGATCCCAAAGCTTTGGGTCCTCGAGGTCGTGAGCCCCACCGCCACACCACGGCTGACAGGGCGGATCGAAGGTCACCAAGTCCGGCTTGCACTCCTCGACCATTCGAAGGAGTTTCTTTTGGTCCTCTGACCTGCCAAGATCCCAGCCCGTCTCACGGCCGATGGGCTGTGCAGCCATCCAATTCGGCTTCAGCCGAGCTCGGCTGCTCAGCACACCATCTCCAGCGAACACCTCCAGCAGCAGCTTCTTCCCAGGATCACGGACCACCTGATCCATCACGGCCTCACCTTCTTGAGGCCGGCCTTGATTCGCTGATGGGTGCCCCGATTCGGCCTCATCCCCTCGCTGAGCTTCACATGAGGCACCAGGTCTCGGGCGACTGCATCTTCTGCCGCATCGACCCGAAGTGGCCGAAGAGACTCGCCACCTCCTTGCCCAGCAACATCGAGAGCCATCTGGGATTCCTTTTCCACCTCCGGTTCCCTTCGGCCTCCACAGCCGCTCGAACCCGCAGTTGCCACACCACTTTCTTCCACAGATATGTTCGCATGCGGCTCGCCGTGGAGGCCACCAGGTTGTAGGCCACCTCGCTGCTCCATGCATGGGACAACGACGGGTAGTCGGCATGCACTCCCGTCAAGGCCTTCCTCTGGATGGCTTTGGCCTTCGAGGCTGCCTGCTTGGCTCGCCGGCGGTTCAGCAGGCTCATCTCCTCGGCCGTCAGCCCAGCAACATTCTCCACCGCCGCATAGCCCTCCTCATTGCAGCCGAAGCTCTCCGACCCTTCACGCCACCCTTGGTCTCGGGCCGAGGTGGCGCCATTCGCCTCGGTCTCTGCTCCCCGTCGTGGTCCATGCTCACCACTTGGTAACTCCCGTCGCCCTCGGACTCCTCGATCTCGATCATCGGGCACTCCTTGGTCTTGTGGTCCGGGCTCCGGCACAGCTTGCATTTCGGGGCGTCCGCTGCTGCCATTAGCTTCGGAAGAGGGAGGATCGACACTAGGCTCGGGAGCTCGCAAAACTGCCGGGTTCACAGGCATAGCATCCAGCTTCCATCCGAAAATCACTCGGAATATCTGCACAGTCATGCTCGCACTCATCAACTGACAAGGTGTAGTGCCCACTGTCTTGGCCCACCCCATAGTTCCTGACGCCGAGCCGGCGAGACGAAACGGTGTGCCTTTCGCAATCTATATTTGCCCCAAGTTGCGTGCATCCCGACCGTGAGAATAATGGTGGACAGCTCCCCTCGACGATGCTAAAGGAGTAAATCACCGGCCGACCCGCGAAGCTCCCCACGAAGGACAAAAGAAAACGACTCCTCAGTACTTCGCCCCCACCAAAACGAAAAGTCTCAGACTCCGGCTCCACGGCCAACCACCGACCCTCTTTGCGCCACCGGTTCACCAACAGGTTGGCCCACTGCACCCCAGCCACAGACTGCATACAACCAATATCCAAAATGATCTTGAAAGCAAGTTCTTGTAGCGACCACAGCACCTCATAACCTTCAACATCCGTGACGCTCAACACAACATGACTGCTCTCACATGCACTGACGCCCTTGTACTGCGGACTGGGGCTAGCCTTCAACTCCGAAGCGCTCTGTGGCTGTCCTCTGCACAAGGAAACCAGAAGATCCCATTCGCGATCCTCGGGCTCCTCCTTCACACTGCGCAAGGGCCTGGCTCGTGCCACAAAAGCCTGCTGACCCTTTGGTGCCGAGGCCGAATTGTTCCCCTTTGGCGGGTGGGGACACTCCCTGCTCCAATGCCCAAGTTCACCGCAATTGTGGCAGGGATTGACTTTCATCTGCTCCGCCAAGGCCTTGCGCTTCGTGTCATTGTCGGGGCGGCGGTAATACTGCCTCAGCTTCTTCACTTCGGCAATCTTCTGCTTCGCCTTATACTGCATGCCGAATGCCCCGTTCTCGCGCAGCAAGAGCTCAGGCGGGGCCTCGCTCTCGTCCAGGGAGTCCTCGCCATCATCCAGCACCTGGGCATAGTGCTCCCCCGGCTCCTCCCATTCAGCTTTAAAGGCCTGACGCGCCGTCCGGCCCCCAGGCGCCCCACTTGTAGTTCGCCCTGGTCCCGGGGCCCCGTAGCGCCCTCGCGGCTCTCCTCGCTGAACCATCCACTCTTCTCCATTGCGAGCCATGTTCGGTTCGGAGAAACCCAGCGGATAGCCGGGCTCCCCTTCTAAATCCACGGCCAGCTCCACCATGGCGCTCGTCACGAGGTCCTCGTCCACGGCACTCCCGGCCTTAGTCTTGATCATCGCCTTGTCCCGGCGGCTCAGATGGGCATGATCGAGCAAGTGCCCCACATAGAAGGCCTCCCCCATCGCCAGGGAGCTGTCCAATCCCAGGAGCTGCCCCCTGTAGAGCGAGGCTCTGGATGTAGCTCTCGACGGACTCGTGAGGAGCACGATTGAGCTGCATAAGCCTCCGCCGGTGCTCATCCACCTTGTGCCGATCGACCTGCTTAATCAAGGGCGCCTTCTCGAGCTCACGAAAGATCACATACTTGCCGTCCGGGCCGTTCACATCCGCGTTCGTGAGCCTCTTAACCAATTGTGCCGCCCGGTCTCGAAAGCTGGACCATCATCCTCGGACCCACCAACTCTGCTGGCCATTGGCTGCCCTCACCTCCGATCCAAAACTCCACGCTTCTCTTCCACTCGGCATATGATTCTTGGGGTCGGGCACGGAACACCGGAGGATAGGTGTTCGACACCTTTCCTCCCCCTTTCTTCTCCTTCTCCTTCTCCAGCAAGTTCTCCTCGCCGACCACCCGAACAATGCCCTTGCGGTCCTCCGTGGCCTCCGTGGCGCTCGCCGCCTGGTAGTAGAGGTCGTCGTGGTAGTTCTCCTCCACATAGAGAGCTGCCTTGGTCCCCTTGTAAAGGGCTGGCCGTCTCCAGCCAGCTTCCGATGAACGATCCCAGTCGCCACCGGTGCGACCAGTCTTCCAGCTCCAATTCTCGCAGCTTTGCCGATCGTCATCTCCACCTCCAGTTCCTCCCGTCTTCCAACTCCAATTTTCATCATCTTCACGACTTGCTTCACTTCCAGTGAAGCGCCAGTTCTCTGCACTTCGTCGATCATCTTCTCTCCACGAAGCATGACGGCCTCCCCATGAGCCGTCCTCCGACCAGCC
The DNA here is from genome assembly GCA_905231915.1 of Symbiodinium necroappetens. Classification (NCBI taxonomy): domain Eukaryota; class Dinophyceae; order Suessiales; family Symbiodiniaceae; genus Symbiodinium; species Symbiodinium necroappetens. Next base: position 8,698 of record CAJNJA010009782.1, on the reverse strand, counting down.
GTCCCAGGCCGGCTGCCGCATAGGCGTGGCCACCCTCCGGCCACCATCCCACTCTTCATCTTCGCGGCCCTTGGAATCACTGGAGATTCTCCCGGTGCCCGCATTCTCCGGCGACCGTCTGCTCGCCCAGGCACCTCCATTCCAGTCTTGGTCCCCAGCCGGGCTCGATTCCCCACACAAATCTTCTTCGACTGAGGCCCCAAACGATTCATAGCAGGACCGCATCGTCCTGTAGGTCAGACTCCCTGACTCAAGCCCCGTCGCCCCGGAACTTCAGCAAGCCACACAGCAAAAAACTCAAGCAGCAACTGCTCGTTCAGAAACTCCTGGATCGCACCCTGGAACCGCACAAAGCAAAAGGCCCTGGATCGACCACGCTCCGCTGCCAGCGGAAAGTGGCAGGGGCGAAATCTCAAAACCCGGCTCACGCACAAGCCTTTTGTCCACCTACAGAACGTCAAGCCAAAAGGGCTTCAGTAAGTCCTGCTCGCCTTCGGAAGCATGCTAACATGTAAAATGCAGCCGTCGCTCCTGCACAAAAGTCACGGATTGAGTCTAAGTGTGGTCCACTGCTGGCTCCGAGTTGCAAGCACATCTGCACTCGAACGCAAAGGTAGAAAGATTCCCAGCGAGGTTTACGAAGTGTCCAAGGTCTTTGACAGATAAGAAAGTTGAAGGAAGCTTTTTGATGCACGAAGAGCATTTGGGGGATACTGAAACAACGGCGTAGCTGAAAGTCTCTGATGAAAAGATTAGACCGAAGAAGGTTCTCGGAATCACAAGGCGAAGACAAGTGTCACAACAGCCCACCCCTCCGGCACCAGCTTTGTGAGCCTGCTGGCAGGTGACGCCACAAGTGCGAATGCTGCGCTGTGGAACACCCGCACGAAAAAGCAAGTGTTGAGTTCACTGGGTTTCGTGCACGCTCTAGCATGCTGAAGGCCTTCTGGCCCATCAAATCTCCGTATCCCTGACCCTCCTTCGGATACTTATGTTATTTTACAGCATGGAATGACACTGAATAAGGATAGAATTTGCACTGACACTCAGCTTGAGATATAAAGTTAAGCGGCTTGTGTTGACCCTCGGTCAAGCTCAGCTGCCTTCACGACACCCTGGAAGCTTCGGGGCCAGGCCATCAGCAAGTTGTTTTGCTGCACACTTTGGCTTTGTTCCGGTCAAACTATGGAATTTCTTCTATGGGGCAGCACCGATCCCGTCTGGGCCTCTTCCTCCTCCCTTGCACCTGGGCTCCAGGGGACGGCGCTTGCTTCCTAGGCCGACCACCTGAGCGGGCATGGTGCTGCAGGTGGTCTCTTGTGCTCAGGTGCTTGAGGTGAGAACCTGCAGACTCTTGTTGCTTAGAGCTTTGAGCCAGCAGCTGCGAGAGCACAGAATCACAGAGTCCACATGTCCAGAATCTGAAACCAAGCTCGGCTGCGTCCAGCTCGCCCTCACTAGAGCTGAAATCCTGCACCATAAACGCCAGCTTAAACGGAACCGAACCCCAAATGGAACCCTACACGGAACCCCAAACGGAACCCTAAACGGAACCCCAAACGCAGCCCTAAACGGAACCCTAAACGCGACCCTAAACGGAACCCTAAACGCGACCCTAAACGGAACCGCAAGCGGAGATCCTCACCGGAGATCCTCACCGGAGATCCTCAACAGAGATCCTCAACGGAACCCCAAACGGAACCCTAAACGGAACCCTAAACTTCCTAAACAGAACCCTAAACGGAACCCCAAACGGAACCCTGCGGCATCCAGCCAAATAAGAAATGGAGCCCCTCAATTTCTTATTTGAAAAGCCCTGATACAGCTTTACCTAACCCCTTGCAAAGCCTTGAAAGCCCTCCAAAGCTGCTATTAGAGCTCAACGGAACCAACAGCTCGGCGGATGGAAAGACACCACCACTTCTTCCAAAAGAACCTGTGCATGCAACTGAGCTGCAGCTACCTGCCCATGTGACCCTGCCGTCCAGAAGCACCCAAAATATGAAATTGAGCATTAAGCCCTTGCTGAGCCCTTCCTAAGCCTTATGGAGCCTCTAACGCCCTCAGAATTTGCAGCTGGGGACTTACAGTGAAGGCCGCAGGCCTGCACCTGCTCCGTTGCGACCCCCAACTCCTCTCGTAAGTCCTTCACCTCCTTCTCCTAGCATGAGGGCATCACGACCCCACTCGCGGGTTCTATGCTTAGCTCTGTAGGCTTTTTCTAGGTTTGCTAGGTTAAGCCTGCAAGAGCACATTGGTTGCACAAAGCGACGAGAGTGGCACGCAGTCCTACACCAGGGCACTTGGTGCTGGAGTCGCAAAAGAAATCAGCATTGTAGCTAGCCAGCAGATAGCTTCCTGAGACACTTTGCAGCTTGAGACACTTTGCAGCTAGGTCACTTGAATGAATACCTGGTCGCAATGAATTAAACAGCTTGTCCAGGACATCTGGCAAAAAGAAGCAATTAACAAGTCCTAGTTCCCACCCCATCGTGCGAGTCGCCTCGACCAAAAAGACTCGAAAACAGCCAAGTCTTGGAGGAGGTTTCCAAAGCCCACTCAGGAAAACACATCAGAGTCTATTGTGTTGAGAGTCGCTGCAAGCACACTCCACATGGTGAAATGAAACTTGTCTTAGAGAAAAGTTCACAAAGGGACCGAGGAAAAGTCGAAGGACTAAGAAACACATGCAAAATGCAGGGTTCGAGGTTGGTTCCAAATGCACAAGCATACAACATTTGGTACATGGCCGTCAAGACAACTGCATGCGAACTCGAACATCCTGAGGCAAACAGCATGTTCACTGATTCTGCAGGCGGGAAATGCAACTGAACATGTCTAACAGCTGAAAAAAATCAGGTGAACACCAAACCCCGAGCAAAAACATGACACAAAGCTCCAGTTTTGCGTGGCTTTAGGCAGCTACAAATTCAAAGACGCTGAATCCGAATGGGAGGACGTCGCAACAAATACGGAATACACAAGACTTTGGATCAAATGAAGTGGGAACAATTGAGAAAAATACCAGCGAGTTCAAACCACTAGCCAAAAAATGGTACAAGTACAAATGAAGAAGTACGTGGACACCGGTATGAAGATGCGTGCCAAACTGCGGTCACTGGCACCGGATGACTCATGATGTCACGACGACGCGTGGTGACCTCGCAGTGACCAAAAACTGCAATGAACAAAACTAGCGGAATGTTTACGGAGTCCCCATCTACGCAAATGTTTGCATAAAGTTGAGCATGATGAGCTGCGGCAGCTCCTTAGTGCACTGAGCGAAGTTCCGAGCCAAAACGCGCCCGGGCACTTCGCTCCTAGCTCTCCCATTGGGTGCCCCTCCCTTTTAGGGAGGGCTCCAAAAGAAGAAAGAATAGGAAGAAAGAAAAGGAAGGAAACGCCTAAGACCTGCACTAAGGCTTGCATTGAAAGAAAGTGGGCCAAGGCTTGAGGGAATCAGTGGCCCCTCAGTGGCCGCTAGAAGATGCCTGACTGCAAACTTTGCTGCTGCCAGCGTCTCTGGCAATCGAAAGATCCTGGTGGACAGGAAGGCAGCTTTGAAAGAATTTTGTGCCCCGCGTCCCACCGCAATGGCCATCACGGAAATGCATGATGACTACCCGCTGCTCGTGGGTGAACAGAGGCTCCTCAAAAGCAACGTCCGTGAGACATGTGCGCATCAACGGGTAAATGAACTTCATGCGCTCAATGATGTTCATCCAGCCGCCGTGTGAAAGCACCGCGCCGGTGTGGTCAAGTGTATCGTCAATCTCAGCATACTTCTTGCCTGAAGCCACCCAATCGGAGTAGAGCTTCTGAGTCTGCGGAAGACGCAGCTTCGCCACAGTGGGCGCAAAGAGTTTTGAAGGATTCGAAGGGCTGTGGGGAGTGTGGGGAGGCACATCTTTCCAGACCCAAGCTCGTCCTCTCGGTGCATACAAAAACACGGCTAAGGTTGATACTTCGCATAGTGTCCTGCTGAACTTGAGCATTCCCCCGCCGGTCAACAGCGATTCCAACGGTGCCTCCAAGCGCATCCTCGGGTGGCGACGGCTCATGCAATGAGGTAACCTATTTTTTTCTCTCTCTGTCTGTGTGTGCATGCTTTAGATGATCTGAGACAGCCGTGTCCATGAGCAGCGGCTTCTGTTGAACCAAGGGGGGACTCAGCGTTTGAATTCCAATCTCATTCGCCTTATTGCCAAGTCTTTGGGGTGATCTTCAGCGTTCGGTGATGCCACGTCTCTTGATGGAAGATGATCCAGGGTACAGGCAACCTCGTTTCATGTGCGGTTGCTGATGTGCTGATGAGATATCTGACCCTGAGCATGGTACTTTTGCTGCTCTGCGTTTACATGCTGTTCCCCGGTTCGAAGCTGTTCTCTTATCGCCCGAAGTGTGCCTTCTTGTATGAGGTGTCTGAGGGATAGATGGAAGGATCACGCAAGGTAATTACGGAGGACAATGTCATGCCGTCATGCCTGTGGAGCGTCCATCCTCAGCTCTTAGCGAATGATTGTAAACCCTCAACAGCTTACAGCTGCAAGTCGCACCTGCTCCACACGGTCTAAGCGAAAGATACCTGGGGGGAAAGGCACAGCCAGGAAAAATGAATTTTGTGCACATGGCTGAGGCCGGGAAACTGCTCGACCAGCGCAATGTACATGTTCCCAAGGAGAACGTACTCATGGTGCATGGAGGGATCGTATTCCCAGACCGCGTCGTAGTAGGCTTTCATTGCCAAACCTATCACATTCCCTGAAGGCAACCAGGGCCGAAACTTCTCCAAGTCTGCCCTCGACGTCTCGCTCAAGTTTCCCAAACAGAAGGCTCCTTCGAGGGTGTCGAAGTCTGAAAACTCCTTCTGGGCCCACTTCCAGAACTCCTTGTCGCTTTCCCGATGCCCACGATGGATGCCGTCTGCGAAGCGCACGCCAAATTTGCAGAAGGCTCTCCCGACGTCTTGGAAGACTTTGTGGTTTCCATCAAGCATCGCCGGCTTGAAAGCCATGTACATCTTCTTGCCGATGGCCTTCTCCAAAGCCGCAACGCCTTCTGTCAGACACTCGCATGGGCACCTGGCCGCCATGGCAGCCATGAGGCCTCCGCGGATGCCGAAGCCCACTGTGTTGCTTGCCCAGGCCCCAAAGTGGAGCCAATTCATGACGAAGCCGTGGTCCTTGCGTATGTTCAACAAACGTCGAAAGAGCACCGCGGCTTCGTTGTAGAACATGGTGATCATGAGATTTCGCTTGACAGTGGCGTCCATCATCTGAACGGCATCCCAACGTTCCCAGAGCTCTTGCCACGATTGCGTGCTGTCTGCCACCAAGTCCTTGGCCTGATCTTCGCCAAAAAAGCTCTTCGGCACCGGCCAGACCTTGCGCTCCGTGGCGAACTTCTTCCTCAACACCACGGCAGCTTCCGTCATCTCTCCTCAGAGTGCAGAGCGCAAGCAGCTGCAATTCGAGCACGAGCATGCACCACCAAAAAAACCCTTACAGCTGAGCTTCAGGAGGGGTGGTAGGCAGTGCAGGCACAGTGTAGGTGTAGCTCTGTGGCTCGCCGCAGCTCAACTTCTCCTGATGTGCGGAGTCCGCCCCCAAGGCCCTCACTCTCCCCCCAGCGTCAGCGTCGGAGGACACTCGCTGGAAAATCCAGGCCGCGCGGGAAACTATCAGGGGCCGAAGGCTTTCTCTCAGGTCATACCTTGGGCCTATGACTTACTCCTTGTGTATGCCATGTGGTGCACTGTTTTGCATGGGAGGGCTTCTTGGCTTCCTGGAGTGCAGCTAACTTGAGGGAGTAGGGCCTGCCGATGAGCCATGCTGCAATACATGCTTGCTGGCTCCTTAGGCATAGCCGCATAGCCATTAGTGCCCCATCCTTGCTCTTCAGTGTCGCAGCCACATCGGCTTTTCGAGCTCCACCTTTTCCAGCAAGTGCGGCCATGAAGGTGGAACACAATTCTTGGACCCACCTTTCGGCAGTGTTGATTGCGCTCCACAAAAAGCTTGTCCGTGAGGTCAAGCTCCTTCAAAGCACCAAAGCATCACCATCACGACTGCCAACAAGAGCCGTGGCGCGGCTCCTTCTTGAGATTCTCGTCTCAACCTTCAAATGCTGCGGGCCTGCGCTCCGACAGTCACAGGCCTTCTTCGATCGATCAGTCAGGCCGGGCTTCAGGCCTTCCGAGCGCAACCTCGGCAAAATGGGGATGGGCCTTTTCGGCTTGCAGAGCAAACGAAACGAAACGAGGCTCTGCCGGGAGATGGCCCTCAGCGCCGGGCGACTGGATAAAACATTGGGCGGCCGGACGCTGCGCAGCAGAATTCCTCCCAGTTGGCACTGGCACTGCTTTCCATCAATTGCTCTAATTCACTCGCACTGCTTGATCCTCTACGGGCAGCCCCCCGCGGTCATCAGGAACTGATCCCTACAACACCTGAGTCAGACAGCTGGAGTACGAAGTGCGATGGGCCTCGAACGCCAAGCTGTGAAACGTGAATCATTCAGCTCCCAGCTTCAACTTCTTTGCCGGCTTTCGCCATGAATGTCGAACCGAATGTTTCTGCTACAACGTTCCTTGAGTTTCTTCTGATCGGCTGCTGGGAACAGCCTGAGGGGAAAGGCGCATGATACATAAGAGTTACGACACAAGACACAAGGACTGCGATCTCCAGCTCTACCCACATCTTGCTTCTTCTCTGCCATTCTTCTCATCTCGACACGATTCGCACCCTCAGGACCTTTTGAAGCAGGAACCCTGAATCCGCTCCTAGTCTCGCGAGTGCCAGCATGTCTCCGGCAACCCAAGGAAGGAACGACCTGAACCCTACGTCAAGGACTCCGGCCTTTAGTTAAGCAGATCGTCATGAGGGTTACAACTAGCATAACTCCGCTCAGGCTTCTTGCGGCTCTAACTATGAGCTACTTCAGGTTTAGGGAGGTTTATTTTTTGTTGGCACCTCTTTTCCTCCCGCCCTGTTAAGTTGGTCAGAATGCCTTACAGCCTGAGGCAGCTGGTTTAGGGAGGTTTAGGGTTTAGGATTAATACGTCCCCGCGAGCCTGGACCCGACAGTTAGGCCGGTGAACAGAATCTTGGAAGTGACAATTGCAATGTTCTTCCAACGCAAGCCAACAGCAAGGAAGCTATGTGTGCGAGCCCACCGGAATGATGCCCTCCATCATGCACTTTTGGTACACATTCCGCGCTGTCCACTTCACGCTTGAAAAGTTTCTCAAACTGCTCTAGAAATTTTCCTTGTTGGTCCCACGCTCGCAGAATGTTGTCGCACGTTGTGTTTGAGACTGACAAGCAGCGCGAGCTCTTGATGCAACAAGATGGGGGCCGAATGGCGAATTGGGAACCGTGGGGGGGAGCGGTGTCGGGCACAGGAGTCAGGAGAAAATCGTGTTCTGAACATCGGCGGAGCGAGTCGGAAGCAAAGCGAGCGTGTTCGGCATGCAGCGGGAAGGGGAGAGAAACCGCCCAGAAGGCAGCGGGTGCAAGCGGCTTCGACAGCAGCATGAAATCTCCAAGCCCTACCTCCCTGGTGGGCGAAGTACCCGAGGGAGCAGGACCAAAGGCCGACGTACAGTGTTTCAATGAAGCAGGTGAGAGGAGCCTGATGTCCATGCACATCTGTGAACACGGGTGGCATCCTGGGGCTCTGATGTTCCAGCACGCCAGACTGGCAAAGACCCCCGTCGCCCCTTTTCTTGCAGTACAGTACAGTCCGTACTCAGCCGAAGCGGCGTCTCATTGCAGCCGGCAGTGTCTACTTCGATACCCATGCTGGAAACTCCGTACAAGCTAGTGGTGAGACTCACTCTCTCGGCAGCTGGAACAGGAGCATGAGGAGAGGAACCACCAGAGCCTGCAAGCGCTTCGGTCACCGACCGGGGGATGATGCATGTCTTCTAGCCGCAATGATTCTGCCTGTAGCCACGGCATGCCCGATGCAGCATTGGGCTGCCCTGACCGCATTTTGCAACTCGTCGAGGCCCTTGCGTATGACAGTGTCTCCGCGTTGGAAATCGCTGATAGACGCAGGCTCGGTAGGCATCGGATGATAAGTCAGCGACGGGTCGCCCTCGCACATGCCTTCTGCGTTGCAAAGGCACGCCTGCTGTGGCCCCAGCGTGGCGTAACGCTCTTCGAAATCGGCGGGGAAGCTAGGATCCGTGCGAAAGGATAGTCCTGTAGCATACGCAAGCCCAAGGACGGAGGCTCCAACGCTTCGAACCAAGTCCTCGTCTGACATCCCTGTGGTGCCCATGGCCAAGTCCATGGCCTCACTTCGTGGAGGTAGGCTCTTGCGTTTGGTGCGCCGAGGGGCTTAGTGGCTTAGCGGGATCTAACTTCGACGTGCACCTCATTTTTGTGCGATCAGTTCAGCAATGACGCTGCAACTCCAAGTCTTCAAGGCACCGACCCTGTACGCAAGGTCCGCCGCATTGATTGGAATTCCTTCTGCCTCCATGCAGATTTACGGCTCAAACCCTGACGGTGTTCGTCTTCGTCATGCACATCTCACTGGCACTGCCTGTCATGCCTTGTGCTTATCCAGAGGTACATACATACATACATACATACATACATGCATGCATGCATACATACATACATACATAGATACATCCATGCATGCATGCATGCATGCATGCATGCATGCATGCATGCATGCATGCATG
>CAJNJA010009780.1:0-14591 GCA_905231915.1 Symbiodinium necroappetens | reverse complement strand
TTGTATGTTTGTATGTTTGTATGTTTGTATGTTTGTATGTTTGTATGTATGTATGTATGTATGTATGTATGTATGTATGTATGTGTGTATGTATGTATGTATGTATGTATGTATGTATGTATGTATGTGTACTTTGTATGCCAGTACTTACAGATGTACGTGCATATAAATATATTTAGGTTGCTTTTTTGTACATGCCCATGCCCATCGTCGAGTAAAACACAGCAGTTAGCGCTGCACTAAGGACACCTCGAAACCGGCAACCCCGGACCCGGAACCAAAAACACCTATGGCCGAAAACTAAAAGGTAGATTTCCCTGTTCCACGTTTCGCCTAAACCACCCAAGCCCGAAAAATCAGTCCAAGTGCAATAAACGCCATGGACCATACCCCAGGCCCCTAAACCTTGAACGCCAACCCTCAGCGCTAAATAGAAACGTATACATCATACAACATGCTAACCCCTGAACCCTAAGCACGAGAGTGTATCCTCCTCTGAACCCTACGTAAGCCCTTAACCTCCGAAACCCTAAGCCGTAACTCTAAACCCTAAAGCCCTGACCCCTNNGAATCCCAAACCCTATAAACCCTATACGTCCCTATAAGACCCTATAAACCCTATAAAACCCTATAAACCCTATAAACCCCCTATAAACCCTAAACCCCTGAACTCGAAACCCTGAGCACCCGGCCGACTCCGACCAGGAAGATCCTTGGAGCGCTGTGCCGAGACGCGCAAGAATTCCTACGGTTGATGATATAAATCCTGCATTACCCATAATAAGGAATATGCTATAATTCCCATAGATATAGGGGCCTTAACAGTTAGAATAGGGTTCCTTTAAGGGTTCCTTCTAAGGGGTCTGTAAGGGCTACTATAAGGCTCTAGTGTAGGGGCCTTAACAATTAGAATAAGGTTTCGGGTATATTATACTGTAATTTTAATAAGGAGCCACCAAAACCCTATTCTAATTAATAAGGCCGCTACATTAGAGGAATCAGCTGTTGAGGATTCAGGCTTTTAGGGTTGAGGCGTTTAGGGTTGTAGGGGGCTTTATAAGGGTTGAGGCGTTTAGGGGTGTGGGGGGCTTTATACAGGTTTAGGCATTTGGGCTTGTATAGTGCTTTGAGTTTAGGGGTTTAGGGTTTAGGAATTGGGGGTTGTAGGGGGCTTATAAGGGTTTAGGCGTTTAGGGTTGTAGGGCTTTGAGTTTAGGGTTTCAGTGTTTAGGCATTTAGGGTTGTAGGGCTTAGAGCTGTGGGTTTTGAGGTTTAGGACTGTAGGTAGGCAGGTAGGGCAGGGAATTTGATTTTACAGGGTTCCGGCGTTTGGGGTCGCGGGTTGGCGTATGTCGGTCTAAACCCGAAAATTCCTGACCCGTAATCCTGAACCGCAAACCATACTAAACCCTGAACCCCAAAAGGCATGACCATGAGCCTTGAACCGTGGAGGTGTGAGGATGGGCTGTGGCAGGTCCCAGCATGTTGGCAAAGGATATCATCAGGGCTTGTATAAGATAGGTTTAGGGTTTAGGGTTGAGGGTATAGGGTCTAGGGTTTAGGGTTGAGGGTTTTGGGTTCAGGGTTTAGGGTTTAGGGTGCAGCTGTTAGGCTAGAATCGGCTAGAAGCTTCCATTCGAGAGCAAGGTATCCGGAAATCTGGGCTCTTCGGGCCCAAGGTAGTTTGGCATCCTTTAGCCGTTTGGGAAACGCTGAAGCGATTTTTGATCGTAGGAGTTTATGGTATATCGAGTGTTTCGAAGGCATATATACGCACATATAACAGGACCATCAGACATTCTCCTCAATGCCCACACCTGAAACTGTGAGCCAGGGTTTGAGGAGGCCTTCTTGTCACTGAGGTGGCAGAGTACATGGTCGATCCGGACAAAGCACCCTAGCTGCAAGGTAGGGATGGACTCCTGACAAACCCTACACTCCATGCCTCAATTCAATGCTGCCCTCACCTCCTAAACCCCTTACCGAAGGGCTCTTAGTTGGATTTTCCAGGGTTTGAAGGAGGCTGCAATAGTGCTGATACGGATGCATCATCGGCAAACATTTCTTGTTGAGGGGTTTCGGAGCATGTGTAGTCCTGTTGGCGACTTATTAAGAGTTCAGGATTTTCTTCATCGGTCGTTAATCGGTCTTTGCGGGACTCGAGTGTACATAGCTTGAGGTAGGTTGTTTAATGGATAACCTTATGGGTGCAGGGACTTTATAGCACACGCCTCCCTCCAGCCTCTGTCAGACCAAGCCTATGTCTTTGCGAAGCTCAGTTTTTAAATGAGCTTTGATGAGTGTTTCTGAGCCCTTGAAGGTCAGTTTCTTTGCCGCAATGAACACTTCAGGTTTGTGACTTCGCAACGACGCTTCGTGTATTGCAAAACCGAAGCGGTGGAGTAGAAGCGTGGAGGATACTTTGTAGACCTCGGCATTGGTTCGCCGATGGCTTAAACGTCTTCTTGTTGAAAAACTTAGCAAATGATTTAAATGCATGTCCCCAAACACCGCACACATATACTGCAAGCCCATACACGAGCCTTCAACTTTCCATCTGTTCCCACTGGGGGTGGCTCAGGACACCTACTGGATGGGCCAGGGGCTCGGCCTTTTCCCGTGTTTGAGGTTGCAAGAGTGCCGAGGTTCTCAGGCCCTGAAATCCCAGACCCTCAAACCAAGAATACCAAGGCTGCAGCCCTAAGCAGTTTGCCACAAAGCCCGAAAACCGACAATTCCAAAACCATGAATATCCGCTTGAGACTTTGGATGATTGTTTTGGGCTTGCTACCCTTAAGTACTCAACCAGCATACTGTTAGAGCGCTTTGCTTTTGGAAGGAGAAGGTGCTGGGGCTGAAGTTCTAAATTGTAATGAACATGAATTTGGTGAGGTGGTATGTACCTTAGCTTGGGCTAAGTTATCCTAAACCCACAACCCTACATCCCCAACCTCCAAGCTAAAAAAGGTCAACCGGACCCCATGGCACCTCATCCAGAGGTCGGAGTGAGTATTTGCAATACCCCCCTTGTAGTCCTTGCATAATACAACCGCAAGCCCTATTCTAAAGCTCAGGCTACCATGTTGTGTGTCTTGTTAAGTAGACTAACTAGATCCTCGCAACGCCTTCAGACCCCCAACCTGGCACCACAAACCCTAAACCGTTTAACCCATACTCGAAACCCTACAACCCCTAACTAGGTTCCCCAGTAGTACCCTTTTGCCCTCTTTCTTTTCTTTTTGGGTTCCCTTACTAAAAGCAAATAGTAGGGAAAAAAGGGTACCCTTATTATTAAGGGGCTACTGGCCCTAATCTCTTCAAACTGCAAATCTAGGCGACTCCTTATCACCCATATGGGTAGTTTTCTAACCTAGGGCCCCCTCTTTAGGTCCCCAATGTAGTACGACACGCTTTTAAAAAAGGGCCCTGCAAGAGCCCCGAATTTACTGAACCACCCATATTCTTCGCTGGAGCACTGAGGCGGCAGAGTGCACTCCCTAAGCCCTAAACCCTTGTACCCTAAACCCTGAACCCTAAACCCTTGAACCCAGGGTAGGGAGCCCGAGGCTTCTTTGACAACAACCCGAACAACCCATAGCCGTCAGACTTCGTAGCAAGTCGGTCTTTAGTACTACTTCTAGGTTCCCTAGCAGTACCCTTTTGCCCTTTTTTATTTGGGTGTCTCCTTATTAAAGCCGAAATTTGGAAAAAAAAAAGAGGTACCCTTATTATCAAGGGGTAACTGGGGAACCTAGATTTCAAGCCCAAATACTTAGTGAGGCTGTTTCCTTATGATTAGGGTTTCTCACTGACACGAGGAACGAGACAAGCCTGCCACGGCTTTGTTAAATATGCCTATTTTTGCAGGAGCAGAGGAAGTCCCGAGAAAAGGCAGAGGCCGACGTCCGTGCAGCTGAGGAGCAAAGGAGCACAGGAAGTCCCGAGAAAAGGAAGAGGTGCCAATCCGTGCAGAAGCAAGCCCAAGAAGAGGAGGAGGCCAAAATCCGTGCAGCAGCTGTTCACAGGCGCTGTGCAGCCACTTACCGGGTCCTACGATCCCTTAAGCAGACCTCTAGAGCATTATAAGCGCCATAGAACCGTCCATACAAATCAACCCCCGGCCTGGCAGCCATGATGCAAACCCTCTTGAATCACCCTAAGTCTCAAATCTCAACCAAGACGACCTATCGCCTTATCACAAAAACCTATCTCCACCCAAAGCGCCAAAAAAACGATGAATCCCCCCCCCCCCTTGCAGAGGTCCTCCCCGGTTCGAGGGTGACAACGTCTACATTTCGCTCCTGGGTTCGCAGACTTTTGCGAGTCTATCTAGAGGATACCAGGGGTTCTACTATAAGGAATATTGGGATGTGCTCTTTGGGGTTCCCATAAGGGAAATTACTGTGGGGTTCTATATGGGGTATGGTGGTGTTCCATAAAGGATGTTATGAGGTTGTGGTTGTAGGCGGGATAGGTCATAAGTTATAAGGCTGTTTGTGGTTTAGGGTTGCGGTTTTGGTAAAGGGCCTCAATGATAGAATAGGTTCAGACTACGGCTTTAGGGTATATTGGGCCATACGTACAACAAGCAACCCTCGGCAACCCGCATCAAGGCTCCAATTTTGCTTGGGTTTTGAGGTTTTGCTTCTTGGAGTTCAAGGTTCTGGGTCAGGGATCAGGTCTTTCTCGAAGGATCAGAGGACTGAGACTTGTTGTTACCTTGTTTAAAAAACCTAAACCCCGAACCCTAGGCCCTACACCTGAACCGTAATATGCTTCCTAAACCCTACAGCCCCAAAGCCCCAAAGCCGAGGGTCGATCTTGGGAAGATTTACAACGCCACAGACATCGAAGTCTACTTCGGATGGCGAGCCCAGGCTTCCTTCCGTGGGCGTTTTTTTTTTTTTTGTGGTTTAGGTGTTTAGGGGTTTTTAGGGGTTTAGGGTATAGGGTTTAGGGGTTAGGGTTTTAGGTTTAGGGTTTTAGGGGTTTTAGGGTTTAGGGTTTAGGGTTTTAGGGTTTTGTGGAGTTCTGCGGCGTTTTTTTTGGGATTTAGGGTTTTAGGATGTGTCAGGGTCTTGGTGGAGTAAGAGTTTCCTGGGTGGTATTAGGGAGACCCGTTTAAAGGGGACCCTTCTTAAGCCTACTTAGGGCTCTCTTAAAGGGGACCCAGGGTCTGTATCCCCAAGAGGCCCTCCCCCTACACCTAACTCCTAGAGTTTTGGTATTTTGGAGGTGGTTTTGGGACCCAAAACCCTAAACCCAAAACCCTAAACCCTAAACCCTTTTAGGAGTTTGTGGGTTTGCGGGTTCTCTGGGGTACATGGTGGTGTTCCGATAGAGGGGTGATAAGGGATAAGGGATAAGAGCGAGTGCAACTGCCGGCTGGGCGATTTCAAGGGTTTATAGCACGGTCGTCGAGAGCGCAGACCCATGATCCACATGCTCCTTTGTTTTCTAGCGTGAGTCTTCATGAGAATTCCTACTGAAAGCTCCGTTCAGCGAAGTAGGCCGATTGTTTGGGCTGCTTCAGGATTCAAGTTTTTTCTCAAAGTTCTATCGGGCACGTGGGCACAATTCTACATTGCAGATATTAACCTCCTGTCTTGACATAATGACCCCAGCCAAGGTGTGGATTGAGGGGCATGAGGAGGGCTTGGCCTTTAGTGATTCGGAGGTTTTGCGAAAATCCTGCTTTCATAGTCGCAATCAGCGAAAGGAGAAAGATAGAATATTCGAATCGGTTCCACAGTCATTCGGCTTGAATAAGCACCCGCACCCAAAGCATCCAAGTACCCAATAAAAAAGGAGCTAAATTTTTGGTGGTAGTAGTAGTAGTAATTTTAAGTCAGTGCTTAAGGTAAATACATGATCGTTTGGCAGTTGGGTCTCTTAGGCTTCACATTACCGAATCTTCGCAGATCCAAAATGCCTTTTTTTGAAGGACCAAGGTATCACACTCGAATCCTGAGCCCACACAATCCCAAGCCTTCCCAAACCCACCTCCAAAAACTCAGAACCCTAAACTACATAGGGGCAGTTCTCTAGATTAGGGTCCCCTTTTTAGGTCTGCAATATAGTACGGCACCCTTATAGAAGGACCCCAAAAGGGACTCCAGTTTAGAAAGCTACCCATAGTGCTTCAGTTGGACAGTTCCCTAAACCCTAAACCCTAAACCCTAATCTCAATCGAGTCTTCGAAGGTGGTCTACCTCTCGATCTCCGAGGACGAGGTAGGGGACGAAATTGTTGAGGGAGGGTGTGGGGCTTACGGTCTGGGGTTTATGTTTTTTTTTTTTGTGTGTGTGTGTGTTTGACGTTTTTTGTCCAGACGTTCTTTGTCCGGACTTAGATGTAGGTTTCGAACATGCAAGGACTTCAGCAAGCCCAAAGCTCTGCATAGGGCAGAAATTCCTTAGCTGTACGAAAGCCCCTCGCTGCCCGCTGGTGGCAGTGGAGGTGCAGCTTACAGGTGTGGTGACCATGATCTGCATGCAGGAGAGGGCTTTGACTACCGGCTCAGAGTCAGATGAGTAGATGTCTTACTCAGACAACGAGGAGAAAGCAAGTCGATCAGAGCTGGTGTTGCCAAACACCCTTTACTCATACATGCACACTGTATATTTATATCTGTGTATATATATACACACATGAAAGTGTGTATATACATAGACATGCATATTTACACATCTAAATTGTTTCTACAAACATATTTACATATATATATATGTTTATAATACTCACACATAGCTCAGTCACCCTTCAAGAATCCGGGCCTTAAGCGGGTGATCATCTGTGTTGCAGCTCATGATCGTATAAGATTGTCATTCGGTTAAGTGCTCACTCTTTACGTTCCCTAGGCCCTAAACCCTAAACCATTACGGGAGGTGTTGCTGTTCAGAACCTTTGCGTTTCTTGGTATCGTGCTTAGGATTCAAGTGCGGGTGCTGCTTTGATTTGGGTTTAGGGCCAGTTTAGGATTTAGGGTTCCCGCCTGAAGCTTTGAGCCTTTGAGCATTTCTAAAGTACGGATATAGGAACCCCTTCTAGGGCCTAAGTCGATACTAGATACCCTAAGGGCCCATGCGTCCAAAAAGTATATACTCTGGCCTTCAAGTAGTCCCTATATAGGTACATTGGGGCCCAAATATATACGATTTGGGTACATGGACCCTCAGGGCTACCTATCTAAACCCTACCCTAAACCCTAAACCCCAAACCCTAAACCCACTATTTGGGTACATGGACCCTTGGGGCCTTAGGGATGGGTACATGGAGCCTTAGGGTAGTGTTTGCGGCTCTGGAGCCTCGGGTACAAGGCTGCAATGCTTGTTCCTGTTCCGAAAACCGTGCCTAGTAGGGCTTAGGGCAAAGAGCCTGCAAGCAGTGCAAGCTCTGGATATCCCAGAAAAGGAAAAACGAACAGCAGAACAGCTCAAAAGAACCAGAGCAGGTGGCCGTGGGAGGTAGTTTGCTTGTATTTGTTTGTTTTGTGTATTTCCTGCTTGCTTTTTGTTTGTTTCATTTGTGTTTCGGCTGCCTTATTTTAGTTTTCTTTTTTGTCGTAGTTAGTATTCTGTTTTCCTGAGATCCAAAATGAAAACCAAATACATGCGCACAAAAAAATACAGCCAAAAACAAGCCTCAAAGGAAGGTGCTGTTTTTGCATTGTTCATTATTTTGTTTGTTAGTGTGTTTTCTGTTGTTTTGTTCGCTCGTGGCCTGATGTAAGCTGGTTTGTGGTTTGATTTACTTGTCTCGTTTCTGGTGTCGTTTTGATCTTCTTCATAGATCCCAGTGAGACCATGATGCGTTCTCTTAAGCTTAGTGTTTAGGGCTTCCGATTCGGAGACCTTATGCACGACCGTATTCCTGCTGTCTCCTCTTTGCGTTCCCGACGCCATCCTAGAACCGACACCCCCAAGTCTAAACTGCAAACCCTGCACCCCCGAAAGTCTAAGACGCCAAACCGCAGAACAAGTAAAACACCCTGGCCAACACCCCTGATAAAGGCTCCCTTTATACCCTGGTGGGACTGATGTCATGGGGCTAGGGTTCTGACGCGAGATGCTGAACTCGAAATCCTACACACATGGGCATCTAGGCCCTGGGCCCCTCACAGCATGTAAAAAGTAGATCCCTGAAGAGGCTTACTATAAGCGCGCTGTAGTTCAGTTACCTCCTGAACCGTCTGAACACCCTAAGCTCTAACGCTTCCAGGTCACTTGGGTGGAGAAGCCCCTGTCCAGCGGCAACGTGCTCGGCCTCTTGACATTGGAGGACTCTGCCTTCTGTTGGACTCGGTCGGTCTAGCGTCCGACTTGGCGGGTCGGAGAGGACTTCCTAAGTAGGTAAGGAGTAGACTTATGAGTAGAGTTGAGGGGACCCTAACCAATAATTGGGGTTATGCTACGTATAAGCCTTGCAAAAAACTGTTTGAAAAGTCCCCTCGACCCTCCAAGGAGGCTGCAACACTTCGTGTTTTGAGCAGAACTTATCCCCTAAGCGACTCCATGCCCTGTCGGAACGCTTTGAGAAGGAAGTAAGGTAAGCCACAGAAACCTGCTACAGTTGAGGGTCTAGGCGCTTTTGCTATGCTAAACCCCCAAACCCAAACCCTAAACTCAACCCTGAGTCTGGTTAGGGTTTGCTGTCGGTGAGTCGAGTGGCGTCAGAGGGTCGTCATTCCCACTGTCCCTCACAGGGATTCTGGTCCAAAACAGTATTGCCAATCATGTAATGTGGGCCCGTAGATAAACAGGCATCACGGGAGATTTGCTGCAATATGGCAATGGCGCAACCTTCAGCAGGGCCCCCAAAGCCCTGAACCCCAAACCCTAAACCAGTTCAATGTCACCATCATCCCCGGCAAGAAGAGCTTTCAGGATTTCACGGCACACGTCACATGAACCCCGATTCCATGAGTCTGCTTCCAACCTGGATTCCAACAGTATGTAGGCTGCTAGCCTTTTGCAGTCTGCGAAAGAAGGGTTCGTGCTCGCGATTCGGCGGCTTCGGCCGTCAACATGTCTCGGAGGCGGCCATGGCCGTCTGCAAGGAGGCGACATCTTTGCAAGGGGTGGCCTGATCTGCTGTGATTGTTTGCATGCTGTACAGGCCCTGCGGAGTGGATCGCAGGACAACCTGTCGTGCCAGATTGTGACCTTTGCGGCGCCAGCGCCTTCTACGCATGCAGAAAACAAGTCCCGGCGGCAAAAACGGAGTTGAGTCCATCCAGGAGTGAGATTTTATGAAGTGCAAACCGCAGTCTTTTGTGCATCGTGGGCATAGGCCTGCAGTCACGACAAGAAGCTGCAAGCAACTTTCGGCGGACTGCGCGCCGTCCGCAGCCAGATTCTTGTCAAGAAGCAGAGCAGCCCAGACCCCGGGAGGATCCAAAATTAGATCCCTCAAAAAAAGTTACTATAATATAGTAGTTAGGGTCCCAAATTAGGGGACCTACTTTCTAGATCCTCCCAGGGGTCTGGGAAACTGAAAAAGGCTGAACCCGAGGCAGCAGCCGTGGCGAAAAAGCTCTCCGAGAAGGATCTGCTGGAAACGCCACTGCTGGTCATCCCTGGGCCAGATCTCCGAACTTCCTTCGCATCCTAGTCTGCGTTCGCCTTGGGTGTTGGGCCATGATTTTATCTACTTTAGGGGGTTTAGGCACAAGTCATGAAGCCATGAATAGGGTGTACATGACTTGCTTACAGTTTAGGGAGGTATATTCAAGCACGAACTTGAACACCCTGGCCTTGCCTGTGTGTGTGTGCGTGTGTTTTACAACTGTTATTTTTTGGCGTCGGTGGTCTGTGTGCACCAAGCGTGGCTCAACTTGAGTGTTCGTTGCAGCAGTGTCTGGGCCTTGCAGTTTGAAGGTCAGTGACCAAAATCGGAATCCAAAGCCATACGTCCTAACGCGAGAAGCTGATTCACGAGCTTGACGGTCGTTCAAAAGTCGCCCGATACTTAATAGTCGGATCCAGACTCCGACAACTCAATCGAATCAACGAAGCCCTGAACTCTAAAACCTTAAACCCTAAAACACTAAACCCCAACCCCTGAACTCTAAACCCTGAGCCCTAAAACCCTAAAGCCCTAAAGCCCTAAACCCTAAACCTCCAATCGTAAACCCTACACTCCAGAACCTATAAACCCTAAAACCCTAAACCCTAAAACCGCCTAAAACCCTAAACCCTAAAACCGCTTAAAACCCTCAACCCTAAACCCTACACCCTAAAATAAGCGCTAAAACCCTAAACCCTACAACCGCCTAAAACCCTAAACCCTAAAACCCTAAACCCCAACCCCTGAACTCTAAACCCTGAACCCTAAAGCCCTAAACCCTCAGGCCGACACCCTGGTGCCTTGGCCCCTTACGCCTAATCCCCAACTCCTCGATTTTCAAACCTTATGCGCAGGGCTGTTAAGTTCAGGTTTATGGTTTAGGGTTGTAGGGTTTCAGGGTTTAGGGTTTAGGATTTGAAGTTCTAGAACGGTTGTAGGGTTTCAGGGCTTAGGGTTTAGGATTTTATGTTCTAGAACTCTTCGCTACCCTAATCATAGAATCTCATAGACCCTCAAACGCTGAACTCCCTAACCCCCTAACTTAGATTCCTGAGCTTCCCAGAGAGCCCCATACCCCTCAATCAAGGAATGTTCGGACCCCAAACCTTAAACCCTAAACCCCAAACCTCAAACCCCCAAACCTTAAACCCGAAGCCCCAAACCCTAAACCCTAATCCTTAAACACCCTAGACCCCAAACCCTAAACCTTAAACCCTAAACCCTAAGCCCTAAACCCTAAACCAATAAAAAGTCCCCGAAGCCCGAGCCCTTCGACTGCAGGAAAAAGGCCTCACGTTCCAAGTCCGGTGTGCCGGCTGCTGTTTTGGGTTTAGGGTTTAGGGTTTAGGGTTTAGGGCTTGGGGTTTGGGGTTGAGGGTTTGGGGTTAGGGTCTAGGGGTTTGGGGGTTAGGGGTTGAGGGGGTGTAGGGTTTATAGGGTTTGACCTACCCTAAGGGTCCATGTATCCAAATAGCATGTACTTTGGCCTTAAAGTAGTCCCTATATAGGTACTTGGGGGCCAACGTATATACTATTTGGGTACACGGACCCTTAGGGTTAGAGTTTGGGGTTTAGGGTAGGTGGGGTTTAGGGTTTGGGGCTTAGGGTAAGTCGGGTTTGGGGTTTAGAGTAAGTGGGGTTTGGGGTAAGTGGGGCTTAGGGTAAGTCGGGTTTGGGGTTTAGGGTGCAGGGTCTAGGGTGTATGGTATACACGGATGTACATACATATACAGATATACGAAACCTATCTACGACGTCCCCTGCTCCTAGGCAATGAGCCCGATGCCCCTGAGTTCACGACTATTCTTTCCACTCATAATGGGCTCTTTATCTAGCACATTTTCAGGTGGGTAGGTACCGTTATAGGAGCCTTATAGAAGCTCTATATACCTTTTGGAAGCCTTATAGAAGCCCTATATACCCTAAACTCCCCACCGGAAGTTTCCTTTAACCTAGACCCTAAACCCTAAACCCTAAAACCCTAAACCCTAAAACCCTAAAGCCCTAAACTCCGGTAGTTTCCTTTAACTTTAGCATCAAAGGAATGCCTGACTTCCGGGTCTCCTTCCTCCTGGGAGTGTATCCTCGTCCTACATTTGACGATCTAAATCCTGCATTACCCATAAGAAAATAATATACCATACTTCCCATAGTTTAGGGCCCTTAAGTGACCTGCATTCCCTGAATTAAGGTACTGCAGGATTTCGATCATCAACAGTAATTGGGATTTAGAGGTTTTTCATGTCCAGGCCTGGGGATCTAGGCTGAGGCTTTGGGATTCGAGGCAAGACGAGGTTTTAGGGTTTAGGGTTTAGGGGTTTAGGGCTTAGGGTTTAGGGTTTAGGCTTTTTTTCTCGCTTCTTGCGTTGGTAGTGCGGAGTGGGCTGTTCTCTGCTCCAGCTGCTGCGATGTTGGAGTGGTGATTAATGATGCAGATTATTTCAGTTTCGGCACTTAGCCTGGTGCTGTCAGAACAGAGATCTCTGAAGCCCGTAGATCTCGTCTTGTGATGAGCTGCTGATGTTTCGGGGGCGGAAGAGAGAAACGGTGCTGTTTCCGGCGACCCTTCCTTGAATCGGTTTCGGACAACTTCGAAGCGCTAGAGCCCAAGTCCACACTACCCATAGGCTCCATAGTAGTTCCTTTTGGGGGGTTACCTTATAGGATCCTAAATGTAAACCGCTATGGAGCCTATGGGTACACCCTACAAGCCTACGCCCCTTTCCCTCGCTCGATGGCATTGACGGAAATCCTGCGCCAGGTATGTGCAGATGTGGATCCAACGAGGATTCCAGGAGCTTAGGGCCGTTTGATAGTTTCGGGCCTATGGTTTAGGCCCTAAACCCTAAAACCCTAAACCCTAATCCCTAAACCCTGAACCCTAAACCCTGAACCCTAAACCCGAATCCCCAAAGCCCCAGACCCTAAACCCTAAACCCCGGTTTAGGGGTTGCAGGTCGGATCTGTAGTTTTGCAAGTTCGAGGAAGCAGAGGAGGCCAGCGACAACGGACAGTAGGGGTCAGCGTTTCTGCTGCCGTTACGTGTGCTAGGCATCCGACCGAGAATTCCAGTACTGTCCTGCATCCTAAACTTAAACCCTAAACCCTAAACCAGAATCGGTGTCATTCGTATACACCAAAAACCCAGCCCTTCACTATTCAGATCAGAGTTTATATTATGGTCAAGGCTGCTAACCCTTTGGTAGAACATCTGAGTTACTGCTGCGCAGGACGCTGAAACCGGCCAGTGGGGTACGACGATTCGAGATTTTGGCGTTCTTCAGTTCTCGTGGGCCTGGCTGAGTGTAGGGTTTAGGGTCTTGGGTTTGTACGGTTTAGGGTTTTGGGTTTAGGATTCAGGGGCTTGCGCAAACTTCTCTTGTTGAAATTGCGTTCCTAGGCATGTATCTGTTTTGAAGAGACTTCGGGCTTCTGAAGGCTATGGTTTGCCCCGAACCTGGCGGGCTGTGGGTCGAGAAGTCTTTTCAATTGAACATGTTGAACTTCCAAGTTGTAGCGGCATGTGGGCTACAACTCCCGTGCAAATCAAAACCTAAACCTAAAGGATCCAAAGGACCCAACAAGTAGGTACTTAGGTTTCGGATAGTAGTTCTGCAGGTTGCTATTTGGGAGAGTATATGATTATTAGGTACTTGGACCCTTAGGCTAATGTCACAAGCGCAGAGTGTTCGGTGGATCTTGACTGACTCACTGCTTTGGAGTTAGGCCAAGTTGCTTCCTAGCGTTGAAGGCTGCAGGTTAGGTGTTATCGCTTATCCTAAACCCTGAAACCCTAAACCCTAAACCCTAAACCGAGTCAGGGCCTAGGATTCAAGGTTATGGTATCTTTGTCCTGACGGCTGGAGGTTCAGCAATGTAGAGCCCTGTAATGAACTCCTCCCGATTCTAAAACGAAGCAAAGGCTTGAATACGGGTACTTGATTAATCGGGATTTTGTTTGATTCAGATATGGGATTTCAGCGCAGCATGTGCAGTTTTTTCGCAGGGCATCCGATACCCTGAACCCTAAACCGTTTGTGTGTCTTCTTGCCGCAGGGCCTTAGCTCAGGATCTGCATTGTGGACAACCCTGTTTAAGCTAACGTCGAGGCCTTACATAGGGTTTTGGGTACGTTATGGAATAAGTATGCTGCGGAACCCTTGGAAAAGACTGGCAGTCATTCCGGGCCTCTTTTTTTCAGGCACCTTTTTTGGGACTTAAGCTCTCAACCCTAGAGCCACGGAACACGGATCTTCAGATCGACAGCACATGACATGGTTCCAAGAGGGTCCATGTACCCAAATAGTACATGTTGTGGCCTTAAAGGGACTACCTCTATAGACACTTTGGGGCCAAAGTGCATACTATTTCGGCACATGGACCCTTAGGGTTAGGGTTTAGGGTTTAGGCGCCCCTTTTAGGGTCCTTCTCATAAAGGTGCCGCATTAATGGGGACCCAAAAAGGAACCCTACTTTAGAGAACTACCCACATGACATGGCTTACAACTTGTCCAGACTTCCACGTCTCAAGAGAAGACACCTCGATGCAAACTCCCCTCAGCCAGCATGATCTGACAGCACTTGGAGGTGCATGTGACTTAATTACGTTATTTGGGGTTATAAGTAACTATATATAGGTATAGTTACCTCCTTTAGAAGCCCTAGGTACTAAGTCCCATGGAAGCTTACGTATGATGTTAGTGCCTGAATAGGGTACGAATACTGATACCTACCCAGCCTATCAGCACTTGTCGTTGCCCATCCAGCCCCAAGACGACCTTTTGCCAACCGATTCTCACCGCCACTCCCTCTTATGCACGTTGCACCACCAGAAGAAAGAAAGTCTACTATTTCAGGGGTTCCTTATTATAGTTGTAGTATAACATACCCCAAAGGCCCCTAAGTTATCTACGGAATTGTTTTCAGACCACCAGCCCCTACAAGTCCCCTGCAAGGCCCGACTGAAACCCTTCGAGCACCCTCCAACATCCCCGAAGGAACCGAGAACCCTAAACCCTAAAACC
>CAJNJA010009779.1:0-14591 GCA_905231915.1 Symbiodinium necroappetens | reverse complement strand
GTTGTGGTTGTTGTGGTTGTTGTGTTGGTTCTGATTTTTGTGGTGGCTGTGGTGGCTGTGTTGGCGGTTGTGGTGGCTGTGGACAACAGGATTGTTACGGTTTCAACGAACTCAGCGACAAGGCCGCAAGTACCGGCGCTCAAACACAAACTCACCCCGCATCTGAATGCACTGTGCTTTCCATGTTAGTAGCAGTTGCTGTTGCCGTCGTTGCTGTGTTGCTGTTGCTGCCTTATTGTGGTTGTTTCGGTTCACTATCACCGTCGGCATTGCTGTTGCCTTTACTTCCGCTAACATCACCGTGGTCGGATTCTATCGTTGCCTTGTTTCATTCACCTGCAGGTACCGGCGATATGTTGCATCATCGCAGGCAGAACTTGACGGGCATCTCTACAGCGACTCGGGATTCGGCTTGGTCACAAGATGGTCGAACTCACGGAGAATGAGGTGAGTGACCTGCTTTAGGGCTTGATTGGTTCAGGGCTTTAGGGTATCGGGCTCTAGGCTTTATGATAACATCCTTAAACCCTCAACCCTAAACCCTTAACCCTGTATTACGGGGTTCAGGGCAGGTTTCGTGTAAGTGAGCGACCTGCTCCACACGCGGATTTGAGGAAGTCTAACGCTTCAGGGGCCTTCGCGGGTTCAAGCCGCTCGCAGTCTTTAAGATTTTCGGGAGCTTAGCATTTCAGGGTTCTTATAAGCTTTGTAATCTACAATCTGTGTCTATATCTATAACCTAGAACCTACAGTCTATATCTATAACCTATAATCTGCAATCTATAGTCTATATCTACAGTCTGAAACCGTTAGCTATACTTGAACAGCAACACATCGACGGAAGGATCAACACTGCCGATCTCTGCCTGCTCCTCGAGCTTGGGCACCTGATCTCAAGACTTTGCTGGCCAGGGTCGAGACACGACACAATAGATAAAAATTAACACATCGTAAGTCTAGTATATTATATCAAATCAAAGTTTTCTTTTACTACTTTATATTCTATCATAGTACGTCATATATGATGTATAATTAAGGACAAATATAAATATATATATACATATATATAACAGCTCAGGATCCTACCCAATGGATCTTCTTCTTCGTGTCCTTCACGTTGCCCTCCAAGTTGAGTCTTCCAACGAGCTCGGTCACCTTGCCACTCCTCAGCAACCAACAGAGATGTAGGCTTCTAAATCCTAAACCCTGAACCCTAAACCTTAGAGTTTAGGGTTTAGGGTTTAGGGTAAACCCTAAACCCTGAACCTTAGAGGGGCAACTCAGCAGAAGCTGCATTTGATGTGTTCTGAGTGCCGGGCTTGTCACGAGTGATCTTGTCCTCGTCGCGTGTTGGGGTGTTAGGGAGCTTCCTGTTTTTGAAGATTCGTAACCTCAGCTAAACTCCAACCCACAACTGCTTCGCGTAATGTCTAATGTAGGGACCAAGAGTTTTCCTATACTGTTTTGGGTGTTCCTTATTGTAATTATAGTAAAATATACCCCACAACTACCCTATTCCAATTATTGAGGCCCCCGTCTTACAGAAGCTCAGGACTGTTGCATTTGCGGCTTCGGGTCCACATCTCGAAACAACAAGCTACCCGAGCTCGGGGGTGCCAAGTACAACGGTTTAGGGTTTAGGGCTTAGGGCCTCAAGTAGAGTGTCCTGTAGGTCACCTCTTCTGCTCGGACTACTGTACGGAGGATTCGAAACAGCCAATATCCAAATCCAAAGCCAATGACCCTAAACCCTAAAGCCTACTCAAACCTCGGCCCCGAAAGGTGTCACATGAATAGTTACAATGAGTCCCTACTGAATTACACACTCACAAACTCATAAACCGCCGCAAAAAAAAGCTACCCTAGCCCCAGACCCTAAACCCTAAACCCTGAACCCATAACCCTAGACCGTAAACCCTAAACCCTAAACCGATAACCCTAGACCCTAAACCTGTCCTGGCTATGAACTCAATTGCGGCCCGAAGCTCCACGTAGGCGTTGCCCCAATGAAGCAGCGTGACTTGCTCACCGGACTCGATGGCTTGGGCATCCTTTTTGGGGTTTAGGATTCAGGGCCTAGGGTTTAGGGTTGACGGGTTTAGGGTTTTAGGGCTTCTGCAAACTGATTCCCAGAGAGCCCAATACCCCTTAATTAAGGAATGTTACCTTAAATCATAATATTAAGGCCCCTATGATTTAAGGAATATTCCCTTATTTAAGAAGTATTGGGCTCTCTGGGTTCAGGATTCAGGGTTCAGGGTTTCGACTTTCCTGCAGGGGGTTTCGTTCTTAGCTTTATGGTTGAGGGCTGTGGGGGCTAAGGCGAGAGATCATCAGTGATCGCATTCAATGAAACTCTTCTTGTTGCGAGGTAAGGGTCAAATCCGGACCAGGACGGGGCTTCGAGAAGAACAAATACTTGGGAGCTCGGTTGCGGGGTGTGGGTCAGAGGGGTGCAGGATAAGTTAGTTTTTTTGTTAGGGAATTTTCGCAGGGCTCAGGGGTGAGCAGTGGCCAGTCTGAGCGTTCTGAAGCCAGCGCCTCATGTAGCGATTTCCGTAGCAGTTGCGAAGACTTGCTATGTGCCTCTAGGGGGGGGGGTTTAGGGTTTAGGGCACTCTTCGCCTCCTCCAGTCCCAAGCCCTAAACCCTACACCCCTACACCCCTAAACCCTAAACTCTAAACCCTATTCGTGGTAGGACTCTACCATCCCCGAAAAGGTTAAAGGCTGCCGAAGCCAAGGTCAAAAACCCGAAGCCCCAAAAGCAACCAAAGCCCAAAGCTCGATTCAGGGAAGAGCGAGCCACCATGAAGTCAGCTACACTGACTAAACCCTCAAGGCCTGAAGCCCTAAACGATCAAGTCCTAAGAAAAACACAGAAAAGCTATAAGCTTAATCATTCGTACAATTAGCTGTAAGCGCTCAAAAGTAAAAGCCCGTGTCTCTGCTACAACCTTGATATAAACTTCAAACCCTGATCCCTAAAACTCTCAGAAGTCCTCCTGCTCGATGTAGACGTCTTTTGAGTGGATGAGCAATCGCTCGCCCAGCTCATCGTTCTTCGGATGCTTCCTGGACGGGTCTTAGGGTTCGGGTCTTGGAAAACCGCTAAACCCCTAAACCCTAAACCACTAAGCCCTAAACTGCCCTAAACTGCCCCAAACCCCTAAAGCTTACACCCCTATACCCCTACACCCCTAAAGCCTAAACCCCTGAACCCCAAAACCCCTGAACCCCAAAACCCCTAAACCCCCAAATCCCAAACCCAAAGCTGCCCTGAACCCCTACACCCCTAAAGCCTAAAGCCTAAACCCCTAAACCCCAAACCCCAAACCCTGGGTATTTGGGGACCCTCTGGTTTCAAGAAGGGCTTGGCTTCGAGAGGTTAGGGAAAAGTAGGGTTTAGGGTTTAGGGTTACGGGTTTAGGGTTAGGGTTTAGGGTTTAGGGTTGAGGGTTTAGGGTTCAGGGCTTAGGGAAAAGTAGGGTTTAGGGTTGAGGGTTTCATGTAGGGGGCCTTAATAATACTTAGAATAGGGTTTCGGGGGGGCGGGGGGGGGGGGGGTCCTTCAAGGGTTCTGTAAGGGCTACTACAGGGATTTAGGGCTTAGGGGCCTGAATAGTGAGAATAGGGCTTTGAGGGTCTATTAATTAAACTTTAAAATGCAGGGTTTAGACATTAGCGATCAGCGTTGCCTGCAATTCAGTAATCGGGTATCCTTTATCATCGGGTTGAATTGTTTTTCAAAGGTCATGATCAAGTTTTACACTAGCGGTTAATGATTAACCAAAAACCCTGATGCCTAAACCCTGAACCCTAACCCCACAAGCTAAACGCGAAATGACTCAATGGAGCGTGGTTCGGGTGCTTAACATAATCGGCCTCGGGTTTCAGAATTTAGGGTAAAAAAATTGGGCTTTAATAAAGACCCAAGTATTCCAACCCTAAATCAGCAAGATTAGTGATTAGAACCTCAACCGCCACAAGAAGCTAAACCCTAAATCCTCAACCCTTAAACCCTAAACCTTCAAGACGTCCAACCGTCATAAGCCCGTGCTTACGCTTCAATACGGCTGGCATAGAGATGAAAGCTCGTCATAAATTCCTTCCAACGCGTCTTGAAAGTTGCACAAGCTTCCCAAAGACCCAGCTTTATGAAACTTTAAACAAACCCCCACACATTCCCATGTAACCCTACGAAAGACACCAACCCCTAAACCCTAAACCCTAACTTCCTCTGGCAGCCGAGGCCAGAGCTTCTCCATCTTCGTCGTGGGCTCCGCCGGACCGTCCAGCTTGAGCCAGGCCTCAGTGCTCTTTCTGCAGGACAAGGACAGGGTTTAGGGTTTAGGGTTTAGGGTTTTGGTTTAGGGTTTAGGGTTTTGGGTTTTGGGTTTGGGGTTTAGGGTTTAGGGGCCTATTCTCCTAGTGACCCTAAACCCCAAACCCGAAACCCTAACCCCGGCCAGCGAAAAGGCTAAGCTGTTGAGCTCCGTCTTCTGCTTCGCCTTGCATTTCCCTTTTCTTCACCTTATTGGGGCCTGTAGAAACAAAGACCAACTACTATTGCAGACTTATAGAACCCCAAACGGCCCTCAACCTTGAGACGCTTTCAGCAGCTCCCTTCTTCAAGGAAACGAGAGCCAAGCCCTGGGAAAAAAACAACAGCTTGCATCATCGCAAGCCGCAGCACTTTAGGGTTCACTTACGGGTTTGAGTTGTCCTGTGCCTTTTCGAGGGCATTAAGGCTTTAGGGTCTAAGGCTAAAGTCTTTGATAGGTGGAATACGGCCTTAGAGGTTTGGCGGCTTAACGGGGATACTCTACGTAGCGTTTCACTGCGACGCCCTCGGATCAGCTGTGGGCCGCGCCGCGTCCTCTGCTACAGCAGGGTAGCGAGGCACGATCGGATCGATCCTGATTTGCAAAGGCGTTGGCACCCAGGGTTTAGAGTTTCTTTAGGCGATATCGCATTATGCCCCCCAAACCGTGCACCCTGAAAGTTGATAAAGATATATATATATATATATTTGTATTTATATTTATGTTTATGTATATTTATATTTATATTTACTTATTTATTTTCATTTATTTGTTTATATTTATATACATATATATATATACATATTTATTTATTTAGTTATTTATTGTAGGTTATGGGGTTACTTAATAGTTGTAGGTTGAGGACCGGGCTTAAGACCTTCCGACTTGGAGCCTCCGAGAGAAGCCCCCAACGTCAAGGGGTCGAAAACCCTAAGATACAGCCACAGGGTTTCGGGTTTAGCGTTTAGGGTTTAGGGCTTAACCCCAAGACTTCTGTGTTTGATAATTCTAAATTATGGCGGCCGCGAGGTGTTTTTAAGTATAGTGTGGCATAGTGTCTGTAGCCCGAAAGTCGGAGCCTTAAACCCTCAAACCCTTGCACAGTAACCCGACAGCATCCCGATGAAAACCTCGCAGAAGCCTGAAAGCCCCCAAATGCCGCAAGCCCACACCTCAAGAAAAGCCGCTCTTCAGGGCAGAGAAGTGCAGAATCTATCCCCTGAACCCGCAAAAACCCCCTAAACCCTAAACCCTGAACCCTAAACCCCCAAACACCTAAGGGTCCACCCGAGGTCTACGCTTCTGCTTGTTGATGGCCCAGATCTTGTCCCACTCCATCATGTTCGTGGCCTTCCGGGTCGAGGACTTAGGTTCCTTCCAAGCTGTGAGGTCTTTGGGGCTTTTAGGGCTTAGGGTTTAGGGCTTTGGGTTTAGGGCTTAGGGTTTAAGGTTTATGAGTCCTGAAGCTGTAAACTCTGCAAGCCCGAAAACCCCTAAAATCTAAATCCTAAACCCTAAACTCCAATCCCTAAACTAAGCCTGTACTCCTATCACGATCTGATCCCCTCAACCCTTGACCCTAAACTCCTGAACCCTAAATCCTACGCTGAAACGGTTTAACCAACTCCTAAGCAGGGGCCTCGGTTTTGTGACTGAGGGTTTTCGGCACTTGGGGTTTGGGTTCAGGGTTTAGGGTTTGGGGTTTAGGGTTTAGGCACCACAATACAATCAGAGTTTAGGATTTAAGACAGATCCTTTCGATTTTATAGTTTATAGTCGTACAAGGTGTTAGAGGAACCCTTAACGAACTCAAAGGCTGTTTAAGCAAGATTGCTCTTAAGTCATACCGGGAGGCTTAATCAAATGATCACTCGCATATTGCGTAGCTAAGGCACGGGGTCGTGGGACACAGGCTCTAAAAGGCTGCCTGCCTTCTTCAGGAGACGTATTTAGAGGATCTAGGGTGAATCACAAGTTTGAAATACTAGTTAGTCAACCTGTAGGCCCTTGCAAGGAAACCTTATAAGCAAGTTTTTGCAACCGAACGGAAACCCTACTACAAGCAACAAGCGCAAAGCAAAAAACATCCCCACAAACCCTATAAGCCGTGAAGTAAAATCGCAAACCCGCCTTCGACATGCCTTGGGTCAAGACAAAGTCTTGGAGGGCTTCCACGGTCATTCCACGGCGCATGACGCCCTGAACCTGGATTTTGCGGATTGCAACAACGGATGTTTACGGTGTGGGAGGTCCTACAACACAAGGCTGCATTGGTGTTACAATAGGGGTTGCTATAAGGGCGCAGGGCTTCCGGTACAGCGGAGTTTGATCTTGACTGTGGGGTTCTAGCTGGTTTGGAAGGGGTATCAGAAGGTTTTTGCAAGGTTGATAGAAACCCAAAGCCCCAAACACCCTAAACCCAAAACCCTAGAGGGTCTTACGAAATTTGCACAGGGCTTTGAGGCTTTGGGGCTGAGAATTCAAGAGTTTCGACTGCGGCCCGAGCCCCTACACCCCCCTAACTCCTCGACCCTAGACCCTCTTAAATCCTCCCAAACCCTAACCCCTCCTAGACCCTAAACCCTCCTAAATCCCGACCCCAGACCCTAAACCCTCCTAAATCCTAAACCCAAGACCTCTACGGCGACCTAGGGAGTTCCGGGAGTTTCTCTTTTCGTTGTTTGGCTCTCACCCAGAGAGCCCAATACCCCTCGTTTAGGGAATATACCTTCATTCAAAAATTTAAGGCCCCGTAATTTAAGGTATATTGTGTATATATATATATATATATTCCTTAATTAAGGGGTATTGGGCTCTCTTGGTCAAGGGATTCGACGGCTGCGTCTGAGCGGAAGAGGCTCGGGCGCTGGAGCTGGCAACTCATTTTTCGAAGACAAGGCATACGAAGGTGGGTGTTGTTTAGCGTTTAGGGCTTTGGGTTTTGGCTTGGAGTTTTGGGTTTTAATTAAGGGCGGGAGACTGTGGGCATAATGGAACGAGGACTGAAAACTCACACTGAGGGTAGGAATGAACCAGCAAATTTGAAATGATGGGCGGGGGGTGTAGTTGCTTTATAGTCATACACTGTCATACACATTGGAATGCACTGATATTCTTTGTAGTGATCAGTTCCCATAATCAATACCTGGAGCAACAACGCATCTACTTGGAGCAACAGCATAACATAGATAGAGAAGCAAGTGGCACAACCGGCCACGTCAACAAGAACAAACTATTGTATTTTGCCGTTATATATTCTATATTATAGTACATTAAGTATATTATAGTATATTATAGTATATTATAGTATATTATAGTATATTATAGTATATTATAGTATATTATAGTATCGTATAGTATAGTATAGTATAGTATAGTATAGTATAGTATAGTATAGTATAGTATAGTATAGTATAGTAAAGTCTAGTATAGTACAGTATCTTATAGCACAGTATAGTATAGTATTCTCATTTTCTATAGGCTCAAGAAGGTGACCAGTACGACTGGTACCAAGCATCTGACCCAAGCAGCAGGGTCGTCTGAGGCCCCCGGCAGTGGGGAAGCGAGGGTCATCCCAACCATCGACCTTGCAGAAAAGTACTATAGGGACCGTAATAATTAGAATAGGGCTTGGGGTATATTATACCATAATTATAATAAGGAACCCCGGAAACCCTATTCTACTTATCAAGGCCCCTACATTACTGGTTTAGGGTTTAGGGTCTTGGGCGTAGAGATTCAAGGCAAACAGGTGATGATGATGGCGCTGATGAGTGAATATATCAAGAACCCAGAACAAATGAAGAACAAGAAACGAACTATTTAACAAACAACTTAGATGGTATGACAACTGACTCTAGCATCTATCAAACTTGTCATTATTCTAATGTCTGGTACATTGACATTTGCAAAAACCGAGATACAGGAAAACATTTTCTATATGGTAGGACGGTAGGACCTTATGTCACCGGGCTGAAGCATGTCGCTGTCCGGTTCCCAGAGCCCAGTAGCAGCCCTAAAGCCTAAACCCCGAACATCCCTTCTAGAACCCGTATAGCACACGCATATACTAGGAACCCCCCCCCAACCCTAAGCCCTAAGCCCTAAGCCCTAAACCCTAAACCCTAAGCCCTAAACCTTAAAGCCCTGGGTCCCCCCTTAAACCCCTAAGCTCTCGAAGCTTAGAGCCCTCTAGGGTCGAACGCGGGAAGATTTCGGGCTGGTGAGGTTCAAGGCTTAGGTTTTGGGTTTAGGGCTTACGGTTCAAGGTTTAGGGTTTAGGGATCAAGGTTCAGGGTTTAGGGTTTAGGGTTGAGGGCTTAGGGCTTAGGGTTGAGGGCTTGGGGCTTAGGGTTTAGGGCCTGGGGTTCGTGGCCTGATAGGGTATACAGCCGGAAAGTCTAAGTCACGGCCCAGGACTTCGGCTTAAGCCACTACCCCTAAACCCGAAGCCTTAAAAGCCTGAATATCCTTAAACCTGCGAGTTAGGATTAGGGGGGGACCCTTGGCGATCTAGACCCTCTCAAGAAGGTCCCCTTCAAGAGAGCCAGAAGTAGGGTTCAGAAGGGTCCCTTCGAAGGAGTCTCCCGAATACCAAGGAAAACCCTGATAAACCTCAATCCCTAAACCGTAAACCCTAAACGTCCCTAAACCCTAGGCTCCAGGCGTAGCCGTTCTCCACGAACCAGGTCAGCTTCCGCTTCGATAGGATGGTGTAGGAGAACTGCGTTTTGGCCTCGGGGGACATTAGGGCTTTGGGGGTTTAGGGGGTTTAGGGGTTAGGGGTTAGGGTTGAGGGACACTTTCTGAAGTGATGAGAAGCACACGATTTCAGTGGGTTATATGGTCTAGGGTTGGGGTTTAGGATTTAGGGCTTGCAATGAGCAAGCTCATGCTGAAAGCCGCAGCAGCAATAGCAACCGTCATCATCAGGATGCTGAACCCTAAACTTAGCCTAAATCCTAAAAACTAAACCCTAAAACCTAACCCTAAACCGCCAGTGCTGAAACGAAGCCCTCAGCCCTAAACGACGGTGGGCTGCGACTTAGCTCGCAACAAACTCCACCATCTCGACCTTGCGAGACCCGGTGGCTTCGAGCACCCACCTAGGCAAAGAATGCATGCAGCAAGGTTAGGGGTTTAGGGCTCAGGGCTTAGGGTAAATACCACATGGGTAGGTCTCTTCTTTCGGGCTCCAAAGAGACTGTAATTTCGAGAACTGCCCGAATACTGTGTACCTCGTTTATTTCTCAATGCTCCCGTTGCACGAAGCCTAGCACTACCACTGCCACTGTCGATCTTGTTGCTAGTGCTGTCTACTGTGACATGCAGTGGCAGTACGATACAGACGACTGTGGTGACGAATGTCGAGTCCAATTACGATGCACCCTTGCGACTCACACTGCTACGAGTCGAGCATTCTCACTCTGGCCACATGTCCGGCCGTTTAGGTTTTAGGGTTTAGGGTTTAGGGGTCTAGTAGAAGATACTGAGAGTATTCGACTACCGATCATGCAAGACTTTCAGGACCTGGTGCAGCGAACAGTTCGTCAAGAGCGCCCAAGGCCCAGACTCGTACATTGGCGCACGATCTTTGTACTCGATGGTTCGAAGAGCATGCGTGACGCCCTGTCATCGTCAGCAAGACGCAAGCCCGAGAGTCTGTCAACTACTAGCAAAACACAACACTTTCGGGTTTAGGGATGGGTGTCCGAAGAGATGTTCTTCGATGCTTGACTAAGAATTTCAGCGGCATCGCGGCCTCGAGTGCATCCACCACTGGGCAGGCAAAGTCGTACGTGGGGTAGGCCTGCATCACATCTCTCGGCGATTGCCCAAACAGAAGAGGTCACCCTAAACCCTAAACCCTCAACCCGAGACCCTCAACCCTAAACCCTCAACCCTAAACCCTATTCCCTAAACCCTCAACCCTAAGCCCTCAACCCTCAACCCTAAACCCTAAACCCTAAACCCTCAACCCTATTCCTTATTCCCTAAACCCTAAACCCTAAAACCCTAAACCCTAAACCCTCAACCAGCAGTGCTTGAGGCGGCCGCCTTGTACTTGAAGCCATGCTTGTGGTGGGGCCTCAAGCAAAGGAGGAAGAGCTTCCTGGTTGTTAGGGTCTAAGGTTTAGGGTTTAAGGTTTAGGGTTTAGGGTTTAGGGATGAACACTATCAAGGGACTAAAGGAGAGACCCTTAAAGGGACCCTTGGGGTTATATAGGGGGATCGTGTTTGTTTGAGCGTTATATACTACAACTATTCCGCCCTAAACCACCTAGGATAAACCCTGAGCCCTAACTTCAATACACGATGGCGATCTCGGCAGGGCTCCACGACGCTCCGACAAATGATGCCTTGGTATTAGCAGCTTGGAAGCTCTAGGATACGGGTCATATTGTAGAATAAAGTATACAGGCACTATAAGGAGAGATTATTGTTATTAGTTCATAAAAGACCCCTGTGTTACATGATTTCGGCACACCGTGTCCCAAACGTGTCTGTCTTGCAGCGGTAGAAGACGGGATCGCGCAGACACTTGTTGGCGCACTGCATGTCCTGGCAAGTACAACAGCACTCCTAAACCCTAAACCCTAAACCAAACCCTAAACCCTAAACCCTAAACTTTAGACCGGATCCGTACAGTAAGATCTAAGCCCCGAGAGCCACATATACAACCCTTGAAAAATGGGGGTTTAGGGTTTAGGGTTTGGGACTTCCAAACTGAGAAAACCTTTAAAAATCCCAAGGATGTAAGGGAAAAGCCTGTGTGGTTTGTTTTTTCTGCCGCAAGAAAGCAAGCTGCTGCGTCAGCCGGTGGCAAGCCTAGTAGCAGCTACACGTACGCGAAGAAGAACAGTAGCATTCATTCCGGCAATCAGAGGATCCTGTGTGGTGTGCCATTTTCCTCAAAGAAGCAAGCTGCTGCGTCAGCGTGTGGCAAGCCTAGCAGTGACACGTCGCGCGAGAACAGGAGCAATACTTACCTAGACTCCTGCAATCGGCAGCAGATTCGCAGTTCCATACGCTTTGGGGAAGTGCACCCCATTCCATCTTGGAGTCGGCAACCTCCTCGGCAGTCCCTTCCTGGACATGCTCGTGCTCAGCGCGCTTGTGCTCTGGCTTCTCGTACTCCTGGGCAGCACCCACGACGTCGCCTTTGTGCATGCTTGCTTGGCGAACCGCGTCGGCGACGGCCAGGCACAACAGGAGCACCAACAGGCGGGCGGCAACTGTGGCACCCATGGACATGGGATCGCAGGGACACAAAGCTGGATTTGAGAGTAACTGACGAAGCTTTAATTTATGCTTGAGCCGTAGTAACCATTCATATTTGGATCAAAATCTAGCCACGTCCAAACCCAAAGGGAACACCAAGATGTCAGGAGCTGAAAGAACCCCAATGAACCTCAAGGAGGCTTCAGAAGAATAGTGCTTTGGCGAACGTATCCTAAGTTCTCATTGCGCCACAAGGAATGATGTTACGAAGTATTCCAGGTCCGATGTTGCCTAAGAAACCCAAAGCAATGATTACGAGCGGCGAGCCTTCCATACCCTCCCCGAAGCCGACCAGTAAAGAACCCTTATCGCCACCCTTCTAGAACCCACAAAACCCGTATACAATAAAGCCCCTAAACACAGGCCGGTGTCACCATCTTCCCTCGGACGCACATCTTCAGCCCTTCCTCAGAGCCTCCGGCACAGCTGCTTTGGGAGTGTTTGGTTTTATATAGCTACAATGTTGTGTATGGCGGTTTAGGGCTTTAGGGTTTAGGGTTTACTAAACCCTAAACTCTAAACACTAAAACGACTGGAGGGATTATAATTTTGCTTCCAAGGTTTCTCGGTCTCGGGTTTAGGGCATTGCGGGTTTATACTTCGATTATCCAGAGGTCTTAACGAAGGCTTTGGGGTTCAAGGCTGGCATGGCAGCGAGCCGTCGTGGCCTCTAGCTCTGTGATTAGCACTCGTCTCAGCTTTCCGTGTTGCTGCTGCAATACCTGCTACTGCTACTGCTGCCACCACCACCACCACCACCACCGACAGTAGTGAACCTCCAACATTATACCCGAACTCCCGCTTTTGATTGTCTGGAGAGCTGCTCCAGATAGACCAAAACCCTGAGACAATACTCCACCAACCACCAACCCTTAAAGTAACCCTTATAGACTCTTAGGGAACCCTGAAGGAACCCTGACAGTAACCCTCAAAGTAACTCCTTGTAGATTACTATGAACCCTAAGCCCTAAACCCTCAAAGTAACTCCTTGTAGATTACTATGCCATCTGAGGCCGCTACCTTTGAGCATCTCCCCAAATCTCCGGAGATTCTCCTCCACCTTCCTCGGTTTAGGGTTTAGGGTTTGGGGTTTAGGGTTTTAGGGCAGTTGGAGTTTCTGATTTCGGAGCTCTTTGAAGAGCGCTAGGTGCCACCAAAAGATGCCGCGTGGTGGAGCTCCAGGTTGCCGCTCTGAGGGCCGAAACGCTAAACATCCCTACACCCTAAACCGCCCTGAAACCCCAAGCATTCCTAAACCCTTTACATCCGTCCACCCTAAACCCTATACCCGAAACCCTAGACCGGCCTAAACCCAAAACGCCTAAACCCTAAACCATGTCTAAACCCCAAAAGACCCTCAACAAGACGCCAAGGGCCCCAGCTGGTCTCTGCATTTGCTGCAGACACCCTTGTCCCGCTCATTCCTCCGAGTCTGCGAGTCTATGCTAGGGTTTCGGAGTAGGGTTTATAGGGTTTAGGTCAGATGGGTTGTGGTCCTAAACCCTACACCCTACACCCTAAACCCTAAACCTACACCCTAAACGTTTAGGGGTTTAGGGGTTTAGGGTTTAGGGTTTAGGGGTTTAGGGGTTTAGGGGTTTAGGGGTTTAGGGTTTAGGGGCTTGTAGAACTAGAATAGGGTTTTGGAGCATGTGATAAAACGGACGCTAAGGTCCCAGTTAGTGGAATTCTTAACATCGGGGTTCCTTGAAAAGGGGACCCTAGAATATGAACCCTGCACCCCTTAAAAGGGACCCGATGATAGAGCCCTATAGCCTTTAAGGGTACTTCTTCAAGGATTCAAGGGTTCTTTATGGCCTCTAGGGAGCTCTGGACAGCCGAAGGAAGCTGTCCGCTTCTGGGTCCTCATCGTGTCGACATCTGTGTCGTCCACGTATGCCTTCCCCTTTTTGATGAGCTCCTGGACAGCAGGGAAGTCTTGGGGTTTAGGGAAGTCTTGGGGTTTAGGGAAGTCTGGGGGTTTAGGGTTTAGGGTTTAGGGCTTTGGGTCTAGGGTTTAGGGTTTAGGGCGTTGGGTTTTAGGGTTTAGGGCTTTGGGGTTTAGGGTTTAGATCTTTGGGTTTAGGAAGTAATGCCTAGTGATCCGCGACAGCCCTGGGTTGACTAACCCGCAAGAGCCCACAAAGGCAAACCCTAAACCCTAAACCCTGGGGGTGTGCGGTGAAGGGCTTTTATGGTATTTTTAGGGCTGAGAGATTGGCTAAGCTCAAGATCCGAATCTGTGCCAGCAACCTTTAACCCACCCCCTAACCCCTTTAGGGTTTAGGGGTTAGGGTTTCGGGTCCGACCCCCGTAGCCCTAAAGCCAATCTAAACCCAAGCAAGACGACTCCTCCATGGCTGTTTGCAGCTGTTCGAAGTAGTCGGACGTGTGGCTGACCATGTCAGGCTTGATCTGCCTCACGACGGAGAGTGGTTTAGGGTCTGCGGCTTCGGGTTTTGGGTTTGAGGCTTAGGGCTTTCGGGTTCGAGGGTTAGGGCTTAGGGCTTTAGGGTTTGACGGTTAGGGCTTAGGGTTTTAGGGTTTGAGGATTTACGGTTTACGGCAGTCCACGGCTTAGAGTTCAGGGTTTGAGGGCTAGGGCTTAGAGTTTGAGGATGTGAGAGTTTAGGGTTGGGTGTTCAGGGCTTGAGGGGTAGGGTTTAGGGTCTAGAGTCTAGGGCTTACAGCTTTGGGTTTAGGGTTTGGGGTTTAGGGTTTGGGATTTAGG
Organism: Symbiodinium necroappetens; assembly: GCA_905231915.1. Lineage (NCBI taxonomy): Eukaryota > Dinophyceae > Suessiales > Symbiodiniaceae > Symbiodinium > Symbiodinium necroappetens. The sequence goes on along the minus strand of CAJNJA010009779.1, from coordinate 255 downwards.
ATGGTGTTTGCACACTGTTCTGGTATCGTATTAAGTGCTACCACACACCCACTCACCCCCTCCCCCCAACAGACAGACAGACAGACAGACAGCCAGCCAGCCAGCCAGCCAGGCAGACAGACCGACAGACAGACAGACAGACAGCCAGGCAGACAGACAGACAGACAGACAGAGACGCACACACACACACACACGTACACGTACACGTACACGTACACGTACACGTACACGTACACGTACACGTACACGTACACG